>OY720455.1:42341927-42631927 GCA_963082715.1 Harpalus rubripes | reverse complement strand
CCCACAAGATTTATTTAGTGCTTAGATTTTAGAAGATTTTATATAAATTGTCAGAAATAATTTCTTGAATACTTCGAACAACCATATTTTTTTTTTAAATTTTCTTTTGTAATTAATCATGAATTTTAATTCTTCTGTAGGTATTTATTTTATTAGAGATAATTAGATATTTACTTTAGATTTTTAACTTTTGTGGAATATGAAATATGAAAATTTGTTAACGTTATAATATATTTAGTAATGTTTTCTTTTATCAAATTAATCGTTCACTGCAGTACTTCTTTGATAATAATTGTTAAGTGCTGTTCAGTTTCTTGTCCTTTTTGAAAATAACGAGCGTACGCTATAGTCCGTACAAAGAGAAATAAGAAACATTAAGGAATAAATCATGATTCAGAAAATAGAACCAATTACGACGTATATTTGAAGGAATATTTCATTCGTCTGAAATGCTATTAATTTATATGTTAAGTAAATGTACTGTGTCTTCAAATTGCCTGTTCTTTGCCAGTCCCACACAAAGAGAAAATAATGAAACAAAGGAATAGTGTTTGCTCTAGCGTACCAAGATCAGAGAATCTCGAATTGTATATTAAAAGCTTATAAAAACAAGATGGGATTTATATTATTGTCCTTTAATTAGATTAGACTTTATAGTTTTGAGAGTATGAAATACTCATTTAAATATATACTTAGTAATTACAACACCGACGTTTCGGTATATACTTTATCTGGATCTATATAAGCATTCAAAAACCAATTAATACATATGAAGACCACACTTCAAAAAGAAGGAACGTCATTATTATGTAGTTCTGGAGATTTTTTTTTTTAAACAAGTTTATTACTGCCATGTCTTCTGTTGAATGTCTATATTTCAAAAGTAAGTAATATTGAGACCGATTTTTGTTGCACTGAAAGATTATACATAAAATTCTACCGCATTTGATGTACATAACGCATATCTTAACTCATTTCATTAAAAAAAGAGACATTCCTTCTTTTTTGCAGTGTGATCTTAATATAACATTAACACACATACAAATAAGGTCTTATAGATAAAACAGACTACAAATAATAGGTTTGTTTGTTTCGCACCCTTGCGTCTACGGTTTACTGCCGCGCCCATATACTTTGTATAGAGGTGGCAGTAAACCGTAAACGCAAAGTAGCAAAACGAACAGACATATTAATGCTCATTAGTATGATTTAATTCTTAATTATAAAAATATCTGACACACGATACGATATATAAATTTAATGTGATGCGCATGCGTAGATTAGTTTAAGATTGCAGCGCATTTAATTTTATAGATTATCACGCTTTACATTTTCAGCTTCACTGTTGTCATAATAAATGTCATTTGATAAGTTTAAAGTTGCAATAAATTATAAGATTTCGACAGTATCACTATTATCAGTGTAGCGATTATTGCCGAATACTTATGATTAACTTCTGAAAAGGTGATCGTGACTTAATGATCGTTATAATTGAGATTACCTTTATATTGTTCATTAATATGAAATATGACATACGAAATGTTAAATTAAGAATTAGTTTAATTATCATTAGCATTCTTTGTCTGTCTCGTCAATTACATAGACTCAGACTGACGAAAAGATACGAGTAAATTCATGAACACATAAACACATTTGTTTGTACAGGCTGTTAATGAATATGTGTTACAAATTGGTAGGGCACATATTACTGATCAAAATGAGTAAAAAAGCTTAATCAACATAGGTCTGATATTCAACTGTTTCCGAGATATGAGGCAGTGAAAAATGAGTTTTACGGGGTGTATCACTGCTATCTTGAAAACTGTAACTTGGATTAAATGAGATTTTTTGTTTACGTTGGAGAAGTTATCTTAGATGTGTATTGTTTGTTAAAAAAAAATAGTACTACGAAAAATGTTGTGGCGACCTTAGCTCATATTTAATTTTCAAATAACTTCGTAACTATTAGAAATTGAAAAATATGTTTCATATTAATTTTATTGTTTTTTATAGTTTATTTACGGACATGGACAAAATTTTGTTCGATCATTATCTTTTACAGTTTTTCTCCGCTTCTAATAAAAAATGGCCTCTTTCTCGGAAACAATTGAAGAACACTGAGAAAAATGATTAGTTTTTAGCAAATAAATATTCATAATTCAGGGATACTGCATTCATCCAATTACTGCAACCTTGCAACAAATAAAATTTAATCCTTAATATGAAATGTATTTTATTCATTCAGTTATATTATTTATTTGACCGTGATTTACTTGACTTATTTATATATTAATTTAATTTAATTTTCTGAAATAAACTAATATATTTATGTTTAGTATTTTAAATTGAGATTTGTAATAAATAAATTTATAATTTTCCGAAATATTTATTTGTTTCTTACAAATATGTAATTGTTTTGAATTAATTTTGTAATATATTTATGTAAACTATATATTTATTGCAATGAACAAAATCTGATGTGGCCAACACATGACCTCCCGTCAATTCCATGTTTGAAATAGCAATGAGCTATAAGTAAAGCATCACTTCCAGTTGATCGTTTGTAAACAAAATCTAATTTGTTGTTCCAGTAAATAGAAAAGTCTGTAATACCAAATTTTTAATTATATTTTATTATGTCTTTTCCTCGAAAATCTGTTAAAAGTCACAAATCTAATGTTGTTTCAAATTATACACGAGTTTTAAATACCAAATTTCAGAAGTTTTGAATCATGTTTTAATATATTTTATCAAGAAAATCTGTTTTTAGTTTTCTGTAAAGTAGTAAGTACTTCCGGTTTATCAATTTTACAAAACATCTATAGTATGTCGTTCTCATTAATATAAAAGTCTTAAATACCAAATTTGAAAAGTTTTGGATTGTATAAATTTATTTTTCACGAAAATCTGTTGAGACCTTCAAGTAAAGTATCACTTGCGGTTTATCAATTTTAGCCAAAATCTAATATGTTACTTAAATACTATATTTGACAAGTTTTGGAATATATCATATTATATTTTTTACGAAAATCTGTTCACAGCTTGAAGTTAAGTATCACTTCCGGTTTATCAATTTTAGAAAAAATCTAACATGTCGTTTTCATTAATATAAAAATCTTAAATACGAAATTTGAAAAGTTTTAGAATATATCATAATATATTTTTTACAAAAATCTGTTGAGACCTTAAGTAAAGTATTACTTCCAGTTTATCAATTTTTGAAATAATCTAACATGTCGTTCTCATTAATATAAAAATCTTAAATACGAAATTTGAAAAGTTTTGGAATATATCATAATATATTTTCCACGAAAATCTGTTGAGAGTTTCAAGTAAAGTATCACTTCCGGTTTATCAAATTTAGATTTATATAAAATTTGGCATGTTCTACTAATTAATATAAAAATCTTAAATACCAAATTTGAAAAATTTTGGAATATATCAATATATTTTTCACGAAAATCTGTTGAGAGTTTCAAGTAAAGTATCACTTCCGGTTTATCAAATTTAGATTTATATAAAATTTGGCATGTCCTACTAATTAATATAAAAATCTTAAATACCAAATTTGAAAATTTTTGGAATATATCAATATATTTTTCACGAAAATCTGTTCATAGTTTTAAGTAAAGTGTCACTTCTGGTTTATTAATTTTAGCCAAAATGTAATATATTGTTCCTCTTGATATAGAACTTATAAATACTGAAATTGAAAAGTTTTGGATTATATTTTAATATAGTTTTTCATTAAAAACTGTTATGGGTTTCAAGTAAACAGTCACTTCCGGGTATCTAATTTTACCCAAAATCTAATCAACTCTTTATATGAATGCAGAAAGCTTAAATACGGCAAAAAAATATTTGGAAGTTTGTTATAAGAGTTATTGTGGCCGAAAAAATCGTCATACACACACACACTCAAGTGGAATTTTGGATATTTACTTTACATTTTTCAAAGTAAGTATCTTTTATGCCAAGGCACATATGCATCGAAATCTAACCATTGTACATAAATTATTAAAGAATATAAGTATTGTAGTTTGTAAACAACAAATAATATACATATATGTGCAAATGGTTCACAGTACTTATATATTTACAGTGATCCTAATATTAAAAAAAAAAAATTGTAATACAGTGCGATTGAAAAAATGTGATCACAGAAAGAAACATACACCTGTATATTCAGTTACCTATATCGATCAAAAATTTCAAGATTATTGGTAAGAAACAAAATATCTCCAAAGGTATAGGTATTTCTAGAAGTGCGCTACTTAAGGATCATTGCAACAATGAACAATATCAATGCATGATACAAGGCTTAAGGGTGCGTTGAAAAAACAGCGCCATGGGGCGATGCTGGGTTAATTAGGAACTATTTCTTAAATCCAAAAGTATTTCACAGATGGCTCTGTCTCTGCAGGTTTAGATCCTAGTTAATATGAAATTTAAACTTTGGAACGCGGACATGTCTAGCGCAAAATATTTGAGGGATAAGATAGAAGGGTGCACCAAATTATTCTTATACGATCTGTTTCGACATTTGTATGCTGCTCGAATTCCCAGTTTCATTGTTATTAACAATTTGTTGTTACCATTATTATTATTTTCGTTATTGGTTTTCTTAACTTGTTTCGTTAAGTGTTGCTGATATTTATATATTTGTTAATTTTTATCGTTATTGTTATTATTGGTTTTGTTTTAATATAAATCTTTTTCGCCCATTTAAAAAATGGGCAAACCAAAACCACGTATACGTAAGAGAAATAAGACGTCTCGTAGTAAAAAATTTCGCTACAAGTGTAATAGTACAATAGTGTACCAGGATGTGATATGGATCTTTCATTTATTTCTGACGTCGAATATGAAAGGTAAAATATAATATCATCTCGTTATAATAATTACAAATTATTATAATCCTCTCGTATGTATATACTGCCATAAGCATAAGAGCATATAATATCAGCATTACAATATAATAAAGGACGTAAATGGCAGCATAATGCATGGAAACGAAGTACCAAAAAATCTCCTGGCAAAATTTTAAAACGCTTAATTGAGCATAGTAAAAAGAAAAATATCAGACCAGTCAGAAAAAATTATTTTCAAAAGAAAAACAAAAACTACATAAATCCGATAAATTGGAATATGGTATTCAGGCTATAGATGTTATTACCAAAACATAATATCAATCAGAGTATAAAAGAAAACTCGAGGATCTAAAAGTAAATATGTAGTTATTAAAATAATTTTTACAAATTTTAATGTGGTTTTTATTAATGTAGATTATTAATGAAGAGAGATATTCAATTGCCCAACGAACAGTTGGACAGTGATAATCCTGAATACTTATATTACAAACAAAATAGATTAACAGCATCTAATTTTGGTGTAATAATAAAACGAAAAGAATATACACCATGTAATTCATTGGTGAAACATATTTTGAATGTTCACCACGGTGAAGGTACCGAAGCCATGAAATTTGGCAAAAGGCATGAGGTAACAGCAATTCGTATATTTGAAGAACAATTTGGTAACATTCAAATTAAAAAATCTGGGTTGTTTATTAATGAACATTTATGTTATCTCGGTGCTTCTCCTGACGGTACAATTTTCAATATAATTTCATAAAAAAATAATTTGATGTACCATTACTGTACACAGGTATAATTGATGAAGTATTATAACTATTTTTATCAGGTATTTATGTAAGATATAAAAAATATGTGTTTTGTAATAATAATTACAGGTGCAAGGGCAATTAAATATTTGCCAAATGTTAGTGTATTTTTGTTGTCTATACAAGCGAAGATAAATATATGCATGTGGAAGAAATAGAGAGAGATGAAAATATTTGGAATAATTTGATGGTCCCGAAGTTGAAGAAATTTTATTTAGAATGCGTACTACCAGAAATTGTAAATGGTAATCGACTGAAAGGATTAAGGTGCGAGGACTCTGAGGACATAAAAAAAAGCTATTGAAGCCAGGAAGAAAAATACAAAATAAATGTGTCATGTATCATAAATAAAATGTTTAAAATGTTCAATAGTACGTACAAAATAGTATATTGTTCTACAAGTGCGTGAAGTTGACTTTTGCTCAAAAGTGATGCAGCCACAAGAGTGTAAAAAACTGTTTCCCGCACTTGTTGCATAATATACAGTACACCACAAGGGTCAATTTTGCGCCATATAAAATTTGAAATATTTGGCATTGGTTGGAATCGAACCCGGTTCTCCAGATTAGCGACCAGACACTCAGGCACGCAGCCACGACACCCCTAATATTAATAAACAATATATTAAATACTTTCTATTTTATGTTTCTAGTTTTTTATTTGTTTATATTAAATAGTAGGGTTAATTTTCTATGGAGATACCCTTATTTTTAATAAATATTTATTGTAATACTCGTATGAGTCTATTATTATTAAAAAAAATTATTATAAGTGAAAGATAAACGCAATAGTGCGAAAAATAAAAGCATTCCGACATTCAAAATGTCATTCATTTGTTGTCATTTGAAAATAGTTATATACCTAGGCCCGGAAATAAGTAATGTTTGACGTACGAAGAATGAAATCAACAACCCAAGCGTAGCCAGACGATATTCTGGGAACAGTAAACACATTTCGAAAGGGGGTATAAATGCATCCTTGGACGGTGGGGTGAGGGGGAGGGGGTGTTAGGTTAGATAATTACCTCTAATAAACCCCAGGCTTTTTTCCGTAACATTATTATTATATTATAACAATTAATGTAAATAATAATAAGTAGATACCTAGTAGGTATATTGGTTTTCAAAATCTAAAGAAGGAAGAATCGATTTAGTACTATAAATATGTGAAAAGTTAAGACATTACTAAAGCTGGCCGTTACTACTTGGTAAATGAAATACATTAAATACTATACAAAATCGCGTACAACAATGTATACTTTTTTCACAATTGCATATAATAGTAGGTATATTAAAGAATAAGTTTTATAAGATAGGTTTTTTACACATGCATTAAAATTTAACAGACGTACCCTGGCGAGTTTTCTGAATAAGTGCAAAAATAGAAAATTCGAAAAAGTGTCGATTAAATTCAACTAATTTTTGTCAAATGCAAAATACACAATTATGTTACAAAATTTATAATATTTACCAACAAAGTCGCTCTATTTATTATATGAGTAATTGCGCGCGCTATTTTTCATATTCTGTATTACCGGCCACTCGAGTGTGCTGCCATCCTACGGGAAAACCGTACACTACGGACAGTGACAAAACTGTAAAATATTCAATATATTGCTATTTCTCACCTCGATAGGAATACATCATTTTAGAAAAAATTAGAGCAATACTTGCAAAAAAATTAATTTATATAGTTAGTCTATAATAATAGCTATCACCTAAATGTATTTTTGTTATAAGGAGAAGGTAAATTAAAGAAATATTTTTTTTATAGTTTGCAATTAATTTTTAAATTTATTATAGATAGCTTTAAATAATAGTCCAAAAAAAATTATGAATTTTGATGTATAATACAATATTCTTTGTTCTTTCAACAAGCTTTAAATGATGAATCTGTAAATACCCTATTCGAAACGCACCCTACATTTCAGAGGCTAAAAGAAAGAAATCATAGACGTTTTTCTCTAAAACAGAATAACCATAATGTTTTTTTATTAAAATTAAATTAAAATTTAAATAATAAGCTGCCTGTAGCTTATAGCAGGAAATGTTTTTCGATCATTATACCATGCAGTATACCACCACAAGATTGAATCTGATTTTTTTGACTACAATTACCATTTTCTAATACAAATTAAATGCGTCAAGTATTTTATTCTCAGAATTTATAGTACCTATGTGTACATATTGATTGAAGGTGACATTTATCATTGTAACTCTGCCACTAACACAATGAAAATTCTTTCGAGGAATCAAGTCCCTTCACTCTCTTTCTCATAGTAGCTAAGAATACCGATCTTCCGATAATATTCTCGGTGACGTGGGAGTTTTCCAGTGCATTGATTGCTTCTTGGTTTCCGGATGGTACTGGAAAATCTATGTTTTATCTAATTATCTTTTTCTGCAAGTAAGGTTCTGTAGAGGCAACCTCACTGCAAATCTGTTTCCGGACATATTTCTGTCCCTGGCTGAGGTTTTCTGGTACCATTTTGGCACAAACTTCGTCCATGCCTAATTGATCTTGCAATATCTGTCGTACTTGTACACCAGGACAATGCTCCTGCCCACAAAGCACTAGCTGTAAAGCAGTTTTCTACCTGAGGAGAAAATTATTGCATAGAAATATTCACCTTACTTGCCGGATTTGGTACCATGTAACTTCTATCGGTTTTCAACGTTCTCTTGTCCGTACACTTCCGTCAGCAGTTTCAAACACTTACTCGGAGATTTTTTCAATTTTTTAAAGAATTTCAGATTAATGCGCTGTTCATTTTTAAAATTAGACATGATTCCGGCAAAACGATCAAATACTTGTACTTGTTTCTTTAATTATTACTGATAACTCACTGACTACTACAAGGGAAATAGGCTTATTCTCATCTGGCTCATGTCGATAAATTGACATATTTTAATAACATATTACTAATTTACTTTACACTTTTTCACAAAAAAATTAGTCTGAAAAATTTAATTTCGAGCAGCAGCCTCTTACAGTTCAAATAAAATCAAGTTACCTTAGCCTCAGAAAATAGAATATAAAGAAATAAGAACAAAATCTGTTTATAAGTACTGTTTTTTATCTTATTGATAAATTTCCCTATTGATTAACAAAAAAAATGAAAAAGTTTCGTGCTGGTGAAAATGCAGATTTGGTGTTTCGTTATGAATATTTGTAACGGTAATGCTATAGTTGTGCGTCCAAGAATGAATTTATATGAATTTAATCAGTAACTAGTTTTTACCTATTTTTTATTTTATTAGACACTGATTTTTTAAAAATTTAAATAACTAAAAAACTACAAATATTTCATCATTACCGACATCTGTGTAGAAAGCAGATTGGCACACCCAGCAATGGGTAATAAGCCGTGATGATATATTTATTTATTTCTTTAAAAAACTACTGCTTTTATGAAGTTGTAGCAAGAGTAACTTTTTGTGTATTTTTGCAATGTTTGTAATATTTTATTAGTATAAATCTGGCCAACACATAACCTCTCGCCAGATATTTTACCTGGTTGTACGCATAAAACGAAAAATATTTTTAAATACAAATACATATATTCTCACTACAAAATAATTCTCACATATATTTGCAAAATCTATGGGATATTTTAATATAAATTATGTACAATACATACATTTTTTTTATTTTCAATTTCCTGTAATTTTCTTTTTCTACTTTCCTTTTCTTTTTTTTATATTCGTCATTTTTTCGCAAATACCTTTTGTATTCTTTTTTACGTATATTCTTTTGCGTTGTTGACTTTTTTTTATTTTCATAATCTTCATAATGATGTACAAATATTTTTGACAGTGGCATACAAATATTTTTGACAGCGACATTTTTGTGTCAATTACAAACATTTGAATTTCTTGCCTTGAAGTAGTTCGATCTGAGAATTTTTACATCAAATTATTTTATATGCATTTCTTTATCTCTAAATCTAGAAGATATAATAATAAATTTATATTTGTCGAATAAAGAATTTAACAATTAATAATAGATGGAGTCTAAGGTTAAATTTAACTAAAACTATTATAATTACCCCTTAACTTGTATATTTTGGAAAATATTTCAAATTGAAATAAATGCAGAATCTAAAACGTTTGCTACTTTCTGTGGTGGAAGCACGGGAAGAAGTAAGAGGGGATGCTAAACCAATCACAAAATAGACGTTAAAACTGGGACGTACCCGTCCGTGAATTGTCTTCGAGAGACATCTAGTAAGGAAACTACACACTAAAATTTAATTAATTTTAAATTGTAATAACATTATAACACATTAATAAATTATCATTTTCTAAATTGAAGTCTTTTTTAAACAGCATATATTAATAACTTATTAAGTCACATTTAAAAATTTCGTAATCCAAACCATTAAAAAATATACTTTAAAATTAAGAATTTCAAACCTAATTTATTTTGTTATAATTAACAATAATACAAATTTGGCTCCGTAGCGAACTTTTTACAGGTTTGTTTACGTAGTGTGCAAAAATAGAACGAAATCGGTACAATAATACAGTCTCCACACTGTTACGAAATTAGTAAATATCGTCAAATTGACCTATTTTAATACCATATTACTCATTTATTTTAAATTATTTTTTAAAAAAGCCTCTGTCGCGAACTAAAGTCAACCTTCATTATTCATCATGCCAAATTTCAATAATTTATTATTTATAATGAAGTCACAGGACTATGGAGAAAAAGACACATTTCGAGCAGCAGCCTCTTAAAGACTGTATATTTTGGTGTATTAGTAAAAGCAAATTTCAAGCCTAATTAAATTTATTAAAATTTCATACTTGTTATTTAAATGCCACTTAATCATACCGATGAGCAATAGGAATCTGTATATCAATAATTTTACTAAATGAAAACTGGTCCTCAAGATAATTCTGGCTGATATCCGAACTATTCTGTTGTCGATTTTGAGAGGGACAGATGTGTGTGAATATTTAAACGAATGTATTTGTGTGTACACGAATTTAAATGTATGAATCTGTATGAAATTTAAAATGGTCATGTTAGTGTTATCAAATTATTTTCGAATGCTAGACTCTGGTCGAGGTATAAATTTATACTGAAATAATGATTTTGTAAGAATAAATGTGTTACGACTGAAATTATAAGTAATTGTTAACTCTAAAATTATAATTTTTTGAATTTTGCGTCGTCTTATTGTCAGGTAAGTCAATAATGTCTGGCTGTCATTTAAAAATTTGTGTGTAAAAGTAGAGAGAATAATGCAAACAGCGAGTTGCCACTGGCATAGAGAATTTTATCGGAAATGTAAATATTTCCACACGGATTCATATGATCTGTTTACTCTGTTTACAGCCAAAGAATTTTATATTGCACCCGATATTGATTTATAATAACTTCCGCGCACTGGTTTGTGTCATTACAGTTAATGCGGAAACTTTGTTTCGTGTCACAACTAATAATAGTGTCATCATCGAACAGTTTTGTTTTATTGTCATTTCTGTCAGTAAAATGAAGAATGTAAATCCTTTTTTATTTAACTCAATCAAAAAAGTATTCTGAGAAAATGTGAGTATATAATGTAATTTTGTTAGATATTACGATAATATGCAATCAAAACTAATGTCAATATATAGGTAGTACAGCTAAATTGTGTCTATACATGAAAAACGCTCGGAAAAATTAATTGTTACGAGATACAAATTTCAAATATTTGCATGACAGTCCCTTAAAAGAGGTACATTTTAAACTCTATTCTAAACTAAATATATAAAAGTATATAAGAAAATAATACAACCAGAAGGGTTTTAAATAAAGGAAAAGCATGAAGCAAAGTTAAATATGAATACAACAGGCAGAATCTGGACATAACTACTATAAATGTCAAAATTAGAATCAAAAGAAGCAATCAGTGCTTGATTCACGGAAATTGATGAATTAGTTGATTTTTGATTTTGATTTTTAAATTAACTTGATTTTAATGGTAAATTAGAATGATCCAGGAATTAGCCTTGATCTTTGGATCAACACTTGATTAATAAATGGTGAATTCAGCTGTACCTGTAAATCATTATTATCAGGAAATGAAGTTAATAATTAATTAATAACAATGAGGTTTTTTTAAAAAACTATACTGCTATACTGTAACGTATGGGAGTGATTTTTGCTTAATTTCGTTATAACTTTATCTTTATACACCTTTCGTTAATGGAGATGAGATGATAAACACACACACACACACGCAAGCACGCACGCACGCACGCACGCACGCACGCACGCACGCACGCACGCACGCACGCACGCACGCACACACACACACACACACACACACACACACACACACAACCATACTTTACCCGGGATTCGAACCCGGGATCCTTGGGTCGTAAGTGGGCTACGTTGCCCACTACAACATCGGGGTTCGATAAACACTAATTTAATTTAAGATTAAGATTATTGTTTACTACTTAATCACTAAGATTATTTATTTAAAGAATTACAAAAAACTATATATTTATACGGTATGTATTTCACCAACTGCTTATTTATTTCACTATTTTCATTTCTTCACTAAACGTTCCAATTTCAGACTGCCGGTCGGTTGCAAACTATTATTGACTGTATACGCGATATTTATGTCACTATATTTATACCACTATTTAATCACCATTTAACTGCCTGTCTTCAACTAACTCAACTCTTCACACACTGAATTGAACTCTATACTGGACTATTATTTTAAAAAACCACTCGAATATTTTAGTATAAGATCACGTCACGCGTCACGTTGTTTACACAGCTGCCAGCAGGAACTACGTAATCGCCTTCCGAGAAGTCTACGATTACGTACTAGAAACGTTCGACCAGCGGCGTCAATCGCGTACTCACTAGAATCAGTAGCGTAGGGTGCACGGAAAAAGATACATTACATTACCAATAATAAATCTTATTAAGATGTACAAGCTTAAAGTGAGGCCAAATTTTAATTTTTCATAATTAATTTATATTTATTCAACAAGATTTAAACTCCAATTACAGAATAAATTCTTTAGTACTGTACAGAGTATATATCACAACAAAATAGTGCTAAAAAACAAAAAAAAATGTGTATGCATTCATACTTATAACTAGTAAAGTTTTACATACCAAATTTGATAACTAGTACTTAAATTTAATACTTTTTACTTCCTTGTACAAAGTAAAGGATGTATTGTAATCGCGAAAAAATTCGGTTTTCAGATTTCAACGGAAATATCCATTTTACCATCCCTAAATCCATTCTGATTAATTTTGTCGTGACGTCTGTACGTACGCACGTATCTTGCATAAGTCAAAAACGGTAAGCCGTAGAAAGTTGAAATTTTGTATTAAGGACTGCTATAACATCTAGTTGTGCACCTCCCTTTTTGGTCATTACATAATTTCCAGAAATGGTACTTTATTTGAAGCCTATAATAGATTTTAATGAAAAACTATATTAAAATATAAACCAAAACTTCTAAAATTTGGTATATAAGACTTTTGTCAATTAGAATAACATAGTAGATTTTGGTTAAAGTTACGCGTTTGCAGAGTGAAGCAGAAAGAGTCATAGCTCTTTGGTATTTAGTGCAAGTACATACGCGCAAATACGGCGTTTGTATTTGGCGAATGTCTGTAAATCGACAAAAAAGTAAATGCCGGTAGTAACACACATTGTTTCTAAAACACTATAAGTGCTCTGGTCGGAAATATTTCAAGTCAATGATCAGTTTGTGAGTTATATCTGCTTTTATTTTTAATTAAAAACATTTCGAATTATTACCTAATAAATACAAAAAAGCAAATAATATATTTATAAGTTAAGCGGTGTCAGTTGTAACACATGCCACAGTGTTGATTGTAACGTGTTTAATAATTAAGTACAGTATTGATCAGGATAAAAATTACAACATATTTTTTGAGCACAGGAGATTTGTTGCAGTGGCGAAAATGTAAAACCTGGACACCGGGCACGTTAAATTGTGCGAAGAAAGCCCTATTTTATGTTTACCTAAACTGCAATAATTCCGTTAGTGACTGAAGGCATTGGTCAAAATGGTCCATATCACCAGCAGAATATATATTTTGTTTGTTTTTAGTTGAGTCATTTGAATTTAGTATTTTCTGAGGTAATAAATAAATGTTTTTTTTTCAATAATTTCTCCATTTATCTGTTATTTTATCTTATTGCATCACTTAAAATTTGTTACGATTAACACTGGCCCTGTCACTATTGACACCAGTTAGGTGGCAATTGTAACATTTGCTTTGCCTGAATAAAAATCCTTATACTTTTATATTTGTCACATTTTCAAAAGTTTAAAATTCAAAATATTATTCACTAAGGTGGGTGTTCTCATATTGGTAATTAGAAATTTTCGAAATGTAACGTTAACTCGTGAAAACTAAAAATTTAAATTTTATAACAATTGACACCGGTCTCTCCTACCATACATATTAATAACATTGCACATATAAGTTAGATGTAAATTTAAACAATAATTACTTCTGGCTGAATTGGAAACAAATTATATACAACTTCTCGGGTTATACTGACGTACATAAAAATTTAACTGAGCTAAAATATCTGATACAGAAAATATATTATTTACAATTTTATACAATAGAATAAGTTTAGTACGGCGATTACTAAAGGTTTTGACATTGAACAGGGACAGCAAAAATCCGTAATCGACATCAGGCCAAACTAAATTCATTCTATAGTAACAATGTTTCTAGATTTTTTTTGTATATTTTCAAGTGCTGTAGAACATATAACAATTATAAAAAGAAGACCAGATAACACACGCATATTCTAGTTTGTTTCTCAATTCTCACTAAAGATTCATATAAATATTTTAAAGATGTTACAATATGTTGTGTAGTAGTGATCCTGCTGTGGATGTGTGGCAATAGGATCAGTTTGAGAGAATTTATTTTTTATAATTTATTCAAAAGGACGTTTCGATGCTGGTCCAGCATCATCTTCGGCTTCTACAATATATTGTTGTTAATAGTAAAGGTTTTACAAATATTGAATATGTCTTACGATAACAAAATATTTATAAATTTAAATTGTTAAAAAGATGTTACATGTTTAAGATTTTAAGTTCTTTGCAATGCAAATCCGAGAGTTCTACAAGCATTATTAATGTGTAAATGAAACCTTAGTTTTATATCAAAAAGTACACCTAAGTTAGACGTTTTTCTTGTTAAATAAGTTCATGACATAGTTATAATGTTCTGAATTGACTTTCCTCGAATAAATAAAATTTTTACATTTATTGAGGTTGAAGACAATGAAATATTTTGTTTAGACCATTCTACAAATTCACACAACCGTAGAGTGTCTTCATCAACACCATATAGTTTGAAATCATCATAAACAATTACCCAATAATATAAATAATAGAGGCCCTAGGGTAGGATTCTGTAACTCATCCGTTATCAAATGGTTCCGTTATCTCTATGGTTACATAGAAAATGACATTTTATTTGACAACTATGACGTAAGTATGCCAATCATCTTATAAAAAATAAGTTGCTATAGTGATAACGGTACCGTTTGATAACGGACGAGTTACAGAATCCCACCCCTAGCATTCTACGTTGCGGTACCCTGAACTTCCATTGTAAAAATATGACTCATATCCATTTATGAGTACGTACTGCTGTCTATTATTTAAATTAGATCTTATAATGCATAACAAAGTATATACACAATTAACTTAAAGGTTCTTGGCAAAGGCATGCGACACGTATTGAGTGAAACAGAGAAGATTGGTTACCATTGAGCGTCCTGATACAAAGCCGTGTTGGTAATTACTTGAAATAAGATTCTGAGTTTGGTTTGTATGGATTGGAACATAATGTCTTCTAAGATTTTAGCAACCGAACTGGGTCGGTAGTTTTTAAATTTATTTTTTTCACCAGATTTTTAAATAAGATAAATCCTGGCTATATTGAGTTTATCAGGAAACGATTTTAATTTAATACACAAATTGTATAAAATACATAAGGCTACAGAAATGAATTGTGCACACCCTTTTATAATATATATTGGTACATTGTTAGGGCCTCGAGATTTAGTATTTTTTTGAACTTTAATAGTAACATCTATATTATTTATTGACAAAGAGTCAATGATAGGGGTAGGTGACATTAGAATCCTGCATAAAAGAATTTTAAAATAATAGCAAAACCATTGATCAACACCTATGTAAGTGTCGTCTCCAACATACATTGTAGAAATTCACGCTTCTTACTTTTTACAAAATGCCAGAAGTTGTCCGCGGTGTTGTTACACGAAATATTCTCTTCAATTCTAACAATATATTCTTTACATAATTTATTTGACAAGCTTTTGTATTTAGTTCTATTTTTTTAGATTTGGCATGATAGTATGAAATATTGGTGTTTGTTTACGAAAATGTTTTTTTTTTTACTTTTAGTAAATTATTTAAATCCTTTGTAAACCAGGCAGGATATTTATTCCTGTACATTGAATTTTCGGAACACACTGACCAAAAATTTATATATATATATATATATATATATATATATATATATATATATATATATATATATATATATATATATATATATATATATATATATATATATAGTATTTTTTATTAGGGCCACCATTGGTATCTCGGAAACTGTAAGTACTACGACTTCGTTGTATTGGGACAAAGGTTGTGAAATTAGGAGGCCATTTTAAAGGTGTTTTTATCTTTGCAAAAATATGCATAGGCCACTAGATAATGGCGAAAAACTGATTTTGGTTATTTTTTTCTTTTTAAAATAACTCGTAAATTATTAGTTATCGAGAAAAATATTTCAAATATATATTCTCTATTCAGTGGTGTACAAAAATATTTTTTCTATTTGGAATGCATATTTGATTTTAACCCTATAAATATTCTTATTTTTGTCTCTTTTTAATGATGTAAATGTTATTATGTTTCGTTTTTGTTTTATTGCCAAAATTTAATTTTTTACGTTATCTTTTCTGAATTTTATTATAATTATACTATATTTGATTAATATGTCATATTATGACTTTCTTACTCGATATTTTCACTCTATACTCAGATTTACAAAGCAGACAACATGTTATTGGCAACTTGATGAAAAATATTATATATCGGAATAATTTGTTTCATTGATTTTCTGTGTAATTTTTTTAATGAAATAAATTATTTAAATAAAAGTAGTATTTCAAAATAGAAATCTTACCAATATTTCGATAATAACAGGAAATTTAATAAAAAATAAGGAAAATAGTTATTTGTATATCAAGGCCGCGAAATCACTCTTTAGCGTACCGAGAGAAAAATTGTCGCCGAGGCCGCTTGCGGCCCCGAGGTAAGACAATCTCGAGGGCGCTAAAGGATTTCGCGGACAAGGTGTACACAATATTTTTTGTGCAACCGTAAAAAATATGGAATTACAAATTTTATTAATTTTCAACAGTTTCAATGTAAATAGAAAGTTAGCTTTCAAGGTGGCTATGGAATTAACATTTGATAAACAAAACCATGCAATTCTCAAGTGTCAAAGTGGTTTTTTACCATAACAACGGTCGCGAAATTGAATTTCGCGGCCTGTATTGCGGCTGCGAAATTCTTATTTCGCGTCCGGTTGCACAAAAAATATATTTTTTTTAGGGCAAACAAAAACGAAATAAAATAACATTTATATGATTGAAAAGAGAAAAAAATCTGATGTGGCCAGCACATTACCTTCCGTCAGTTCTATGTATTTTGTACAAATTTCACACAGAAAGTTCCTTGCTAAAGATTATATTTCTTGTACTTTACCTTCCGGCAGTTGCATGTATTTTATGCAAATTCCATACAGAAAATTTATAGCAAAAGATCCTATATTTCCGGTAAAATTATACGACAAACACTATGCCAATTTCACTTGACACTGACATCTTTCAATCAAATTTTTTTTAATATAGTAGCTGTTTCCATAGCTTTGGCTACTTTATGAAATTTAATTTTTTAAATGAAGTCAAATCGTATAGAGAATAAAATATTATTTAATATTTATAATAACATTAAACGTGAAAAAATTATATTTAACATAGTTTTTTCAAGAAAAACTGTTAAAATCTTCAAATGAAGGTACTTCCGGTTGTCTAATTCTAACCAAAATCTAATCAGCTCTTCATATGCATGTAACGAAAAGAAGTACGAAAGAATTATAATTTTTAGAATTGTAGTATGGAAGTTATCGCAGACGAAAATTTTGTTACATACACACACACACACACACATACACACACACACACACACACACAAACACACACACAAACACACACACACACACACACACACACACACACACACACACACACACACGGACACACACGGACAAACACGGACACACATACATACACACATACGCACACACACACATACAGACATCATCGTAAAAATAGTAAAATCGTATTGTAGGGACCCTAAAACGTGCTTATTCATCAAAAACTCACCACCGAATTTTTAGGCCAAATACAATACCTTCCTTACCTAAAGGTAACGAAAGGTAAAAAAACGAGAATATTTACAGGGTAAAAATGAAATATGCATTCCATTTAAAAAATTGTAGTTTGAACTATATCTTGAAAATTTAGTAATAGAAAAAATATTTTTGTACGCCAAAAACGAAATAAAATAACATTTATATGATTGAAAAGAGAAAAAATTGAAAATATTTATAGGGTAAAAATGAAATATGCGTTCCATTTAAAAAATTTTTAGTTTGAACTATATCTTGAACATTTACCAATAGAAAAAATATTTTTGTACGCCAAAAACGAAACAAATTAACATATGATTGAAAAGAGAAAATATGAGAATATTTATAGGGTAAAAATGAAATATGCATTCCATTTAAAAAAATTGTAGTTTGAACTATATCTTGAAAATTTACTAATAGAAAAAATACTTTTTTTACGCCACTGATTATACAATATAATATGTAACATTTTTATTTGGAACATTTTCTTGATAACTGATAGTTTATGAGTTATTTTAAAAAGAAAAAATCTGATGTGGCCAGCACATTACCTTCCGTCAGTTCTATGTATTTTGTACAAATTTCATACGGAAAGTTTCTTGCTAAATTAAATATTCTATTTCTTGTACATTACCTTCCGGCAGTTGCATGTATTTTATGCAAATTTCATACAGACAATTATTATTTTGTGACGTTTTCTATATACAGTGTAATGTATCTGCAGAAATAAAAGATTTATTATTATTATTATTATTATTTCTCATACATTACCTTAAAGCAGTTGTATGTATTTTATACAAATTCCATACAGAAAGCAAAAGATCCTATATTTCCAGTAAAAACTATAAGACAAACACACTATGTCAATTTCACTTGACACTGACATCTTTCAATCAGAATTTTCTTAATATAGTAGCTGTTTCCAAAGCTATGGCTACTTTATGAAATTTAATTTCTTTATAATTTTTTAACTCTATATCCATTTAATATTAAGTATAAAATGCAGTCAAATCGTATAGAGAATAAAATATTCTTTAATATTTATAATAACATCAAATGTGAAAAATCATATTTAACATAGTTTTTTTCAAGAAAAACTGTTAAAATCTTCAAATGATGGTACTTCCGGTTGACCAATTGTAACCAAAATCTAATCAGCTCTTCATATGGATGTAACGAACAAGTACACGAAAAAATTATAATTTTTGTAACTGTTGTATTAGAGTTATCGCAGACGAAAATTTTGTTACACACACACACACACACACACACACACACACACACATCCACACAAACACACATCCACACATACACGCACACACACACACACACACACACACACACACACACACACACACACACACACATACAGACATCATTGTAAAAATAGTAAATTCGTATTCTAGGGACCCTAAAACGTGCTTAATGATTAAAAACTCATCATCTAATTTTTTGACCAGACAATACCTTCCTTACCTAAAGGTGACGGAAGGTAAAAAATAACCAAAATCAGTTTTTCGCCATTATCTAGTGACATGCATATATTTGCAAAAATAGAAACACCATTAAATGGCCTCCTAATATGGCAACTTTTGTCCCGCGATACAAGGATACAACGAAGTCGTAGCACTTACACTTTCCGAGATACCAATGGTGGCTCTGATAAAAAAATCACCCCGTATGTATGTATACAGGGTGTTATATTTTAATGGACCCAGCAAATATCTCGCTTATTTATTAAGTTGGCAATTTTTTTCATATAACATGATTTATACAGGAACATGTAAGCTACTTGATGACTGATGTACATTCCTGATACCACTTCCGGTTTATGAGTACTTAATATCTACTTTGAAATTTCAAATGGAACATACTATATTTTTTTACAAATTTCAAAAGTACATTAAATTTGCTTTACAATCATGTAAAATAATCTATAAGTTACATGATTAAAAATTAAAATGGCGAGCACTTTTTTATACACCTAATTGGAAAGAGAATAGTGAGCCATGACTGTGGCTTGAAATAAAACAATTAACTAAAACAATTGTAACTATTATTATTAAACGAAATAATTTTTTTTTGTCATAATAATGCAGAAAATAAGAATAAGGAACACAAGCCACAGTCATGGATCACTATTCTCTTTCCAATTAGGTGCATAATAAAGTGCCCGCCATTTTAATTTTTAATCATGTAACATATAGATTATTTTCCATGATTGTAAAGCAAATTTGATGTACTTTTCAAATTTGTAATATATATATATATATATATATATATATATATATATATATATATATATATATATATATATATATATATATGCAGGTGCCCAATATGTATAGAATATAGTATACATCTCGGTGAATAACGGCTGTATACAAAAAAATTCTATATAAAAGTTGTATAACATTTATTTCCCATAATAAGGAAACATTCATTTGTTTTTATTTCAGAAAACAAATGAGTAACGAAAAACAATTGAATTTTTTAAATAGTAATTTTTTGAAAAATTTCCTTTTATAAGGGTACTAACAAGTTACGTCATCGAAAAGAGAAATAAATCTCTATCAAATGAGCTTAATTAAAGGGTACCTTGCTATTTTAAAAAAATCAATTGTTTTTAGTTACTCAACTGTTTTTTGAAAAAAACAACTGAATGCTGCCGGAAGGTAAAGTACAAGAAATATAATCTTTAGCAAGGAACTTTCTGTGTGAAATTTGTACAAAATACATAGAACTGACGGAAGGTAATGTGCTGGCCACATCAGATTTTTTTCTCTTTTCAATCATATAAATGTTATTTTATTTCGTTTTTGTTTGCCGATAAATAATATTTTTCATCAAGTTGCCAATAACATGTTGTCTGCTTTGTAAATCTGAGTTTAGAGTGAAAATATCGAGTAAGAAAGTCATAATATGACATATTAATCAAATATAGTATAATTAATAAAAATATTAGTTTTTTTGGGAAATAATAAAATTCAGGAAAGATAACGTAAAAAATTAAATTTTGGCAATAAAACAAAAACGAAACATAATAACATTTATATCATTAAAAAGAGAAAAAAATAAGAATATTTATAGGGTTAAAATCAAATATGCATTCCAAATAGAAAAAATATTTTTGTACACCACTGAATAGAGAATATATATTTGAAGTACTTTTCTCGATAACTAATAATTTACGAGTTATTTTAAAAAGAAAAAAATAACGAAAATCAGTTTTTCGCCATTATCTAGTGGCCTATGCATATTTTTGCAAAAATAAAAACACCATTAAAACGGCCTCCTAATTTCACAACCTTTGTCCCAATACAACGAAGTTGTAGTACCTACAGTTTCCGAGATACCAATGTTGGCCCTAATAAAAAATACTATATATATATATATATATATATATATATATATATATATATATATATATATATATATATATATATATAAAATTTTGGTCGGTGCGTTCCGAAAATTCAATGTACAGGAATAAATATCCTGAATGGTTTACAAAGGATTTAATTAATTTACTAAAAGTAAAAAAAAAACATTTTCGTAAACAAACTCCAATAGTTCATACTATCATGCCAAACTTTTATTTGAAACACTTTTGTCTAAAATTAATTGAGAACTTTTGCGCAAGGAAAAATTGAATTCCCGTGTTAAACGCCTCTGGCCCGCTTTTTAATTAACAGCCTATATATATATATAATAATAATAATAATAATTTTATTAGATTCTGTAGACACAATAATACAGTGTATAGAACAAGTCAGATAAATATACTACAAATTACATGTTAAAAAATTCATTCAAATCATAGAAGCTGTGTCCAATTAGAAAAGTCTTCAATGATTTTTTAAAAAGTTTGAAATTATTTTCGTTTTTTAAGTTTTCAGGCAAGTTATTAAAAATTTCTAAACCCAATCTGTTTGGAGAGTTTTTAGTAATATTTAATCTAGATTTTGGGATATAAAAATTGCTCTTATGACGAGTATCATAATCGTGTAGACTTGAACTCATGGTAAATGATGTTTTATTCTTATAAATGAACAGACAAAGTTCGTAGATGTAAATTGAAGTTAAAGTCATGATATTTAATTCCTTAAAACTATCTTTACAAGAAGTTCTCGAGGTTATATTTGTAATGCAACGTACAATTCTTTTTTGCGCTACAAAAACTTTGTTACCTGGATTTGAGGCACCCCAGAAATAAATACCGTACCGTAATCTAGACTCAACGCTCGCCGAATAGAACATGACTAATTGTTTTCTGTTTAAATATTCTTTAAGGTGACGGATTTAGTAGCATATGATATTTAATTTGGTCACAAGCTCTTTGCACTGGGGGCCCCAGTTCAAATTACTAGTGAACAGTAAACCCAAAAGGCGTACAGGGTCATTAGTATCCTGTAAATTATTTCGTAGACAAATATTAAATTGAGAGTTTTTATTGCTTGCCATTTGAAATTTAACTATTTTTGTCTTGCTATGATTTAGGAGCAATTTATTGTCTTGACACCATTGTTCCATTGCTTCTACGTTTTGATTGCATTTGTTAATTAATGTGCTTTTATTTGGATTTGAAATGACTACGGAAGTGTCATCTGCATATAGTGTGGGAAAGCAATCATCAGGTAAAGCAGTAATTACATCATTTAAAAAAATAATGAAAAGGACGGGAGCAAGTACTGTACCCTGAGGTACACCGATATTTGTAAGTACTGAATCAGATCTAGAAGTTTGTATTTTTGACTTATCGCTAAAATTGATTGTCACAAATTGACTTCTATCTGATAAAAAGCTAGAAACCCAATCCAAAGGAACACCTCTAATACCCATACGATACAATTTATTTAGTAATAGGGGAATGTTAACACAATCGAATGCTTTACAGAAATCGTAAAGAATGGCGACTGGAAATTCACCTTTTTCAAGATTTACAATTACATTTTTGTAGAAGCAGTTTAAAGCATCTACCGTAGAGCTATTTTTTCTGAAACCAAATTGTTCAATATTAATAATACGATTTTGTTCTAAAAAACTTAATAGCCTGTCAAGAAAACAGTATTCAAAGATTTTTGAAAACCCCGAAGTTAGCGCAACTGGTCTGTAATTATCCAATGAGGTCTTATTACCCTTTTTATGGATAGGTACAATTTTATTTACTTTCAAACTTTGAGGAAATTGCCCATTTTGAAAAGAGAGATTAATTATAAATGTCAATGGTAAACTATAAATTCAGCGGCGCTGCGGATAACCGAGTTTGGAACATTATCAGGCCCGCATGAATTTTTATGTTTTAGTTTATTTATAATAATCCTAAATAACTCTATCTCATCTAAAGGATTTAGAAAGAGGCCATTGGATACATTCGGAATATTTCTCAGTGGATTCCTATTTACAGTTGGAATGCGGTTTTGAATAATCAATGGAGCATCTTTAAAATGATTATTAAACACGTTAGTAATAATTTTAGGATCAGAAATAATTTTGTTGTTATGAATAATTTTATTACAAGCCTCAGTCTTATTTTTACTTACAGAATTTATAATGCCCCATGCACTCTTTGTCATGTTGTTGGAGTTGATTATTTTATTTTGGTAAAATTTCTTTTTAGTTGCAGCAACTAACAGAGAATGTTCCTTCTTAGCTTTTTTATAAATTGCACTAAAATTTGGATTATTTTTTCTGATCTGAAAAAGAGATTTTAGATTTAAACTAGAATTAATAATATCACTATTAACCCAATTTTTTCTGTTTTTATCCCTTGCAACTATTTTTCTAAGTGGAAAATTATTGTTAAAATGTGAGATAAAAATATTAAAAAAACTATCATAAGCTTCATCTGTAGTAGGTTTCGAATAAACATCATTCCATTGTTCAAGAGCTAAATGTTCGCGAAAATTTTGCAAATTGGATTCCTTAAAAATTCTCCTGTAACAGGTTGTGTTTGTATTTAAATGAGTGTTTCTGTTTGTTTCTAGAAGTACTGTTCTGTGATCTGATATGAAATTTTCTTGAACTACAGCTACACAGCTTCTAATATTTGTAAAACAATGATCCAGTTTATTATCTCCTCTGGTGGGGTTATTTACTTTATTAGATAGGTTAAAAGTTGATAAAATATCATTCAGATAATTGTATTCATTAACATCTCTTTCCGGATCTAAATTAAAATCTCCACATATAATTATCTCGTAATCAACTTTGTAAATATGATCTAACACTAAATATATTTTATCACACATAATTTTGTAATCACAATTTGGAGATTTGTATATATTCAATATAAGTGTTGGTTTAAGGTTATCTGATTTCCATATAACAGCACAAGCTTCAAAGAACTTTTCAACACAATACTTAGAAATGTCAAGAGAGACAATATCTTTGCATATGCTATCGTGGCACCAGATACCTACCCCTCCACCCTTATAAAAGGTTCTGCAATGACTAGCACTAGAAGTATAATTTTTAAAATAGAAACTATTAATTGTTTCAGTCTTACACCATGTCTCACTCAGACATAAAAACATTAAAGGATATTTGTTTATATATATATATATATATATATATATATATATATATATATATATATATATATATATATATATATATATATATATATAGAATCATAGAATCTTTCGCCAGTTTCATTTACATCAATGCAAACATTAATCTAACTCTAGTTAATATCATAATAGTAATTTGTATGTTAAGGCCGCGAAATCACTTTTTAGCGTACCGAGAGAAAAATTGTCGCTGAGGCCGCTTGCGACCTAGACAAGACATTCTCTAGAGCGTGAAAGGATATCGCGGACAAAATGTACACAATATTTTTTGTGCAGCCGTAAAAAATACGTAATAGGGGACTACAGCGCAATTAATTTAAAAGAAATTAAGAAAGAATATTGAAAGTATATGCTTAATAATGAATATTAATAAAGAAATAAAACGATATAATTGAAATACTTTGGAAATAAGGGGGTTTTTGTTACAGCAGCTCATATGAATTCCATATATAGTATTTTGATTGGCGACTCAAAGACGGCCTATAAATATATAACGAATACCCAGTTAGGGAGAGGAGCCTATTACCAATGGAGGTAGAAATATTCAAATAGCGGAGACGTGGCTATCAGTCCAGTAGATACTGCAATTCTCAAACAGTTTTTATTTGAATATAAATATTTTGCAATAAACTTAATAATTTAAATACACTTCCAATTATAAATCGTGTAGAATTGTGCAGTATAATAATATGCTTTTATTTTTTATAAATATAATTTAGAAATAGTTTATATTTCAAGAACATTTAGGTCCACGAAGAAAACAGTTTGATATAAAAACTTATATTCGTGACGTCACATTTATATTTTTAAATTTCGGAAGACTATAACTCGCTTATTAATAGGAATTTTTCACCGGATTTTTACCGACAGTCTTAATTTTGCGTTCAGATGAAATTATATTTAAAAAATGGTGGAATCCTCTATTACGAATTTTATTAATTTTCAACAGTTTCATTATAAATAGGAAGTTAGCTTTCAAGGTGGCTATGGGATTAATATTTAATAAACAAAACCATGCAATTCTCATGTGTGAAAGTGATTATTTACCTAATTTCGCAGCTTCTACCATGACAACGGTCGCTCAATCCAATTTCGCGGCTGCAAAATGCTTATTTCGCAACCGGTTGCACAAAAAATAATTTATATAGTAATTAAAAATCACCCTTATTAAACTGATAATTTCCATGATTCATGCCTTAGATTTCAAATTCGTAGAGCATACAAAATCTAAAATTAATGACGGATGATGGTCATCCTCTATTACTATCGGATCCAGACATTTATAAACCATGCACTTATGATTTGAAATAATCCCATCTAGTAATTTATAGCTTTTGAACTAAGTATGAATGGTAATATTAATAATAAATCATGATATTAATAATAATACCTAACTAAATTAAAAGATAATGTTGAAAATTACAAAATCAATTAATACTCCCTTTAAAATAAATATTTTTTTCAAATGGATAGTAGCAATTTGCTTTGTGGGGGTCTACTTGCGAATAATTGCGCAATAAAAATGGCGCACCGTTCGTATTTATACTCGCATGCGTCGTTGATTCGTTCCAACTTATAGAATTGCCCCCATCCGATTTATAAATCTTTCTTTGCGATTTAATTTCGCGGCTGTTTTCTTCTCCATAAAATTGAATAGCTTTATGTGTGAATATTGCACTTCAATCAATTTTCTTTGTTTTCTATTTCTTGTAAAATTCAATAATATTCCTTCAATCTATGGATATTATGAGTGTATTTTATCATTTTCATTTTGTTACGGTTTAATTTCGTTTTATACAACTTTTTGCCCTATATCTTAAATGTTATCCATCACGTACCTTTGTATCGTCTTTAATTCTGGATTTTCCCTCGCTGTTTTGTATTGTTGCTCTGTCATTCACTTATATCTTCATGTAACTTTATTTATTTCTATTGTTTTAGCTTGTGTTCTGTCCAATAAATAATCTTTGTAACTTCATGTCTTCCGTTTTATTTGGTTATGTTGTGTTTCATTGTTCTTACTTCGTATACCTGAAGTTCTATTTATGTAAAATATATTTCACCTCAAGTTAAAACCTACCTATATTTGTATTTTGAGTATTTGAGCTCAAGTTCTAGTCTATTTAGTAGTTTTTTTCTTTCATTACTCGACGAATGGTTTGCGATCTGTGTTTACGTTCTTCGACGCGCTTGCCAACAGGTTTGCGCTGTCTTGCTGTCAGCGGCGTACGACTCGCTTTTGCAATGTATTCTTCTTCATTATATTCCTTCTTCTTTTTGTTATTGGTTTTTGTTTTACAGTAGCGCTGTTTATTTCCGGTGGCGATGGTGGGTCCGGAAAAAAGTTTGGGACGGACTCTGGGTTTTTTTTTGCACGTTGCGCGGAGCAGACATAATTTTTGGTATTCTTCATAAGTTGGCACGAGGCCGTGTTCGACGTGGATTTGTTCTAGTTTTGTGTGCTGGTGTAAACTAGAGTGATCGACGGGTCGTCTTTAAATAAACCGTTATTGTTCGGTTTCGCTTTTTGCGGATTTTGACGCCGTCGAAGTGCCCTTTTGTGACTGTCCAGTTGGGTGTGGTGGTAGCGAGCCGTGTGGACTCACTGGCGCTACGTTTCGTTCTGGACATCATATCTCCGTAGGAGGATTTGGGCCACGCTACCCTGGCATGTTCGTGTTGGGGACATCAGATACCTGGAGCTTCACCTGTCAACATCCTCCGACTCCATAGCCTTTTTCACGCTCTGCATACGCCACCGTGTAAGGTAAACGAACTTCTTTTACCATCGATTCTCCGTTTCGACCGTTTGCTGCGCGGAGAAACTAGAGTACACATTCAAGTTTATTGTTGCCCTTGAAGGACTGTTGGTGTCTTGTACTCTCTGAGAGACCTTTGTAGACGCTTTGTTTTATTTATTTTTATTGTAAATGTTTATATTTCATTGTTACCACATTGTTGGATTAAATTCATGTAAAGGTTATTAGTCAAACTTACATATCAAGTTGGAGCCTTTAGCTCAGCACATGTACCATAATAGCCCACGTATGGATTTGGCCAATTTCATATCGTTGTAGATGTGTATGTTAGGTAGCCGGAACCGGTTCGCGAGCGCGGGTGCAACAATCAGTTGTACACATTAAGTTCTATGAACACTTCATTTTATTAAAAGCAATCTTTAAACTATTTTGCATTGTTATACAGTAACTTTTTATATTGTTATACATGTTCTTATTACAATTTCTCACGTTTGAACTTGATTTTTATTAAATTCTGTTTTAAGAAATATTTCTTTCATTCCAAATTCCTCAGACGTTTTCAGGAGACCACAGTACGGTAGGTAAGATTTTTTTTTAAATATTTCGTGTGTACCGTCCTTTTCGTAATTTTGTGGGAAAAAATTACGTGGCGCCCTTACCCTTTCATAACTATTTTTGTAGTTTTTTTAACCCTGCCCGTCTCCACTGTTTCAAAGCTAGGGGCCTCCCAACCGAACATCCAGGGGGAGTACCGTGGCCTAATTATACCCATTTTTGGGTATAATAAAAAATTTACGTCACAAATTTTGGCGCCCAACGTAGGGCTCTAAACGTCAAAGGGCCTTGGGTTTTTTTTGCTGTCGTCATCCTGGTGCCCATTGTTGTTTTCATTGTTGTAGTACTTGGTGCGACCATTATTGAGTTTTATTGTAGTAGTCGGTTTGGGCACCATTGTTAAGGCCATATCGTTTAGGTCGAACTGTTGTTGGTGTCATTTCAGCCCCTAAGGCTGTTTGCCGTTTTCCATTGTTAGGTTACGTTATTGTGTAAAATTTAGCGTCGCGGTTCAAAAGGCCATATTGTTTAGGTCGAACTGTTGTTGGGGTCATTTCAGCCCCTAAGGCTGTCTGCCGTTTTTCATTGTTGGGTTACGTTATTGTGGAAAATTTAGCGTCGCGGGTCAAAGGGGCGTATCGTTTGTTTAGAACCGCATCGTTTATTTTGGGGTCATTTTCGTCTTTTGGGGTTGTTTGCCGTTTCATTGACAGGTATCGTCTTTTAGAGGCCTTTAGCCTATACTGTGTGTATTGTTGATGCATTTGTGTTATTTTGGGAATTTCAATAGTTGGTTATCCTACTGTCAAGTAATTTCTTTGCTTGCTGATATCGGTGTATTGTTATTATGGAAACTAAAATTGATCCCGGTAGACTCCTAGCCGACGAACTTACTTATGAGCTAATAATAAGGGGTCGTGGGGTCGGCGGTACGGCAGCGGAGAAGCGCTCCAAACTTCGAGAAGTGTTCCGCGCGGAACGCACCGGTGAAGTCCCGGTTTATTCGGACGCTGTGTTTGTACCCGAGTCAGAACTTAAAATTTGCGAACGAAAATTGCAGGATTTAAAAGAATTATTGGACAAGTTCGATTTTAATAAATACCAAAATGATTTTTCACGTATTAGTTCTCGCCTCACACATGTCAAACTACGTCTTAAACGAATCAGTACAGAAAATGCAGATGAAAAAGTAAAATTAGCGGAGTTGTGTGAAACTTGCGATCAGCTCCTGCTCCAGTTAAAATTAAAATTCTCGGCTAAGGCTTCTGCTTTATTGCTAGCAGAACATGAGAATTCATTACTAGAGGGTGAAGCAAGTAATACTGAAGATAATGATGACGCTCCCGATCCACTCAAACCAGAAGCATCATCTAGTCCGCGAACAAAGAGCCTTGAGTTGGACTCCCGTCTCACCCAAGCATTAGAATCAATCTCGTTAAGTTTAGCGACACCGCACCAACCGATCTTTCATTCCCCAAGTAGAGAGTCGACTATTTATAAATGGAATGTTACGTATGATGGAGGCGCTGGTTTGTCTAATTTCTTAGAACGTATCGAAGAACTACGTGCGGCGAGAGGCGTATCTAAAGATAAGTTATTTGAGTCCGCCACTGACTTACTTACGGGAAAGGCACTAACGTGGTTTAGAGCAAAGCGTCGCCTGATGTCGTCCTGGGACGAGTTAGTAATTTGTTTAAAATCTACTTTCTTACCCGTGGACTACGAGTTAAGTTTATGGGACGAACTCCGGCATCGTACTCAAGGTCAGGATGAAAAGGTAGCGATATTCATAGCAAATATGGAAGGATTATTTAGTCGTTTGAGCACGAAACCCCTGGAATCTGAGCGCGTAAAGCATATTAGGCGAAATCTACTCCCGTATTTACAACAGGGTTTAGGCGTGCATTCATTTGATACCGTAGATGCACTAGACGAGATATGCAGGCAATTGGAAGATATCCATGTTAGGACACAACGATTTCAACCCCCACCACCTGTCAATAGGTCTTACGAGCCAGATTTGGCGTACCGACGTGAGAGAACGGAGTATCGTGTAGGCGCAATAGACTCTGATCCACCTCGTCCGTCTAGGGATGACCAGCGATCCCGTATTGTATGTTGGAACTGTAGACAGGAGGGTCATACTTCTAGGTTCTGTGAGGAAGATTTTCGAAAACACTGTTTCGGGTGTGGAAAACCTAACGTGATTGTCCGTGACTGTCCAAACTGTTCGGGAAACGGCAATCGGAGGCATTAAGGGGTCGTACCATGTCTCCGAAAGATTCTGAACTAAATGCGACTAGTTATGTCAAGGAATTAGTTAAAAAGGAAGATGCTAAGTTAAAGCAATCTACCGTTATTTTAGATTTTATAATATCGCATTTAGGTCAGGATGAACGACCATTTTTGAAAGTAAATATTTTTGGGTGTGAGTTTTTGGGGTTACTAGATTCAGGAGCATCGCGCTCTATTATTGGAGGTTTAGGTTGGGATATACTTAAAAATTTTGGTTTAGTTTTAGACAAGGAGAATTCTCCAGATTGTCAAGTTGCGAACGGAGAGACATGCTCTACTTTAGGTTCCGTCTCAATTCCGGTTCGTTTAATAGATAAGGTTAAATTGATTACGTTTCTGGTTGTGCCGTCTATTAATAGTAGTTTAATTCTTGGTTTAGACTTTTGGCGCGTTATGGGAGTAGTTCCCGATTTGAAGCGCGATGTTTGGGAATTTAATACTGGTGTGTCCACTCCGCGTGTTTCATCAGTACTAGCTACGTCAGATTTATCAAGGGAAGAACAGGATACCTTACAGAGTTTTCTAATGACGCAATGGCAGCGTATGGGCACGACACTAGGCTGTACCGATCGAGTGTAACATGAAATTATTACCGATGCCGCACCAATTAAGCAGAGGTACTATCCGGTGTCTCCAGTTATTCAACAGCATATTAACGCTGAGCTAGAAGACATGTTACAACATGACATCATTGAGCCGTCTTCCAGTGCTTGGTCGTCACCAATATTGATGGTGCCAAAGAAAGATGGGACATATCGTTTTGTGTCGACTTTAGGCGGGTGAACCAGGTTACTAAAAAGGATGCGTACCCTATCCCATTCATTTCCTCCATATTGGACCGGCTTAGAGACGCCAAATACATTAGTTCTCTTGATATGAAATCTGCGTATTGGCAGATTCCAATGAAACCCGAGAGTCGAGAAATTACGGCTTTTACGGTCCCCGGACGGGGGCTTTTCCATTTTAAGCGCATGCCTTTTGGGCTCACGAATGCCCCTGCCACCTGGCAGCGTCTCATTAATAATGTTTTAGGGATGGATTTGGAACCATCGGTTTTTGTCTACCTAGATGACATCATTGTCGTGTCCAAAACTTTCGAAGAACATATGGATACACTTCAGAAAATATTCGATAGACTCATAAACGCAGGCTTAACTGTGAGTAAAGAAAAAAGTCAATTTTGCCGTCCGGAGATCAAATATCTCGGTTATGTGGTTAATAACAAAGGCTTACATGTTGATCCCGGTAAAGTGGAAGCTATTTTAAATATTCCGCCACCGAAAACCGTTAAAGACATTCGCAGTTTCGTCGGAATGGCGTCCTGGTACCGCCGCTTCGTCCCCAATTTTTCGTCTTTGATTTCGCCGCTTACGCGAATGTTACAGAAAAACCACCCCTTTAAGTGGACTGAGGAATGTCAAAAATCATTCGACTTACTTAAAGAAAGTCTGATCAGTGCCCCCATATTGACCTGTCCCGATTTCTCTCGACCATTCGTAGTACAGACAGATGCAAGCTCTTTTGGATTAGGTGCGGTGTTGTCGCAAACTTTCGAGGACGGAGAGAAGGTCATTGCCTACCTGAGTCGCTCTCTGACAAAGACCGAGCGCAATTACACTACTACCGAGCGTGAATGTTTGGCGGTATTATGGGCTCTTGATCGCTTGCGTGAGTACATCGAAGGATCACAATTCACCGTGATCACGGACCATCAATCCCTACTGTGGTTATTGGGCCTGAAGGATCCTACTGGCCGGTTGTGTAGGTGGTCTGTGAAGTTGCAGCGATATAATTTCAATATTATACATCGAAAGGGCAAAGATCATGTGGTGCCGGACTGTTTATCCCGTTCCGTGCCAGTTATTAATGCTGTTACGTTACCAAATGATCCCGTACCCCCGCCGACAGATACCTGGTATGACAAAATGAAATTGAGAGCACAGATAAGTCCAAAGAAGTTTTCCCAGTGGCGTATCCATGAAGGTAAACTCTATAAATATGTCAAAGGTGGAACACCCATTTTAGATGATGACGAGCTGTCGTGGAAGGAAGTGGTACCAAAACATCAGCGTCTGGAAATCCTTACGCGAGTTCATTCGGAGCCGACTTCTGGCCATCCTGGTGTTTATAAGACGTTTCATAATCTGGCAACCAGATTTTACTGGCCAAAAATGAGAAGTGACGTAGCTTCTTTTGTCCGTCAGTGTACCGTGTGCCTCGAGCAAAAGCCTGTGCAGAAAAAGCCTGCCGGTTTCATGGGAGCGCGTCCCAAAGTTTACCGCCCCTTTCAACTAATTAGTACGGATATCATCGGACCGATGCCACCTACCACCCGCGGTAACCGTTTCATCCTCGTCGGATCAGACTATTTTAGCAAATTCGTATTGACCTTTCCTATGCGTACAGCGAGTGCCAGCGCCCTCGTCCGTCACTTAAAGGAAAGTGTTTTTCTTCTCTTCGGTGTGCCTCAGTACGTAATCTGTGACAACGGAACTCAATTTAAATCTAAGGAATTCACCGCCCTGTGTCAAAAGTATCACGTCTCTTGCTTATATAACGCATTGTACCATCCCCAGAACAACCCGACGGAGCGAGTGAATCGTGTGGTCAAAACTATGCTATCCGCATACGTGAAACAAAACCATCGGCTGTGGGATCAGTTTCTCCCAGCGGTGTCTTGCGCGATCAGAACTCTTAAGCATGAAGTTACCGGTCGCACACCTTATTTTATTAACTTCGGACGGGAGCATGTTCTTCGTGGCGACCATTATCCCACGGGTGCTTTTAACCCTAATACGGCTGTCGAATATGATAGAGAAAATCTTGAGAACAGGCCTGACGGGTTTCGCGAAGTCTATGACGACACCCGAAAGCGTTTGGATATCGCCTACGAACGCAGTAGGAAAATTTATAACCTTCGGCGACGCCCTGATGAATTAGAAGAAGGGCAAATGGTTTGGCATAAGAATGTCGCCTTGTCTAACGCCGCGAACTATTTCTCTCATAAATTAGCACCTAAATTTGTTGGACCCTTCCGAATTAGCCGGAAATTGTCTCGCGTTGCTTATGAATTATGTGATGAAAACAATATTAGCAAGGGAATATGGCACATAAAAGATCTAAAACCAAATCCTCGCAACGATGATGCCCATGATGAACCGTTAGGGGTCGATGTAATGAAGTAGGCTAGTTTCTTTTGTTGTGAGAAAAACTTCAGGAAGTTTTTCTCGTGGAAGGAAGGGGGAGTTGTTACGGTTTAATTTCGTTTTATACAACTTTTTGCCCTATATCTTAAATGTTATCCATCACGTACCTTTGTATCGTCTTTAATTCTGGATTTTCCCTCGCTGTTTTGTATTGTTGCTCTGTCATTCACTTATATCTTCATGTAACTTTATTTATTTCTATTGTTTTAGCTTGTGTTCTGTCCAATAAATAATCTTTGTAACTTCATGTCTTCCGTTTTATTTGGTTATGTTGTGTTTCATTGTTCTTACTTCGTATACCTGAAGTTCTATTTATGTAAAATATATTTCACCTCAAGTTAAAACCTACCTATATTTGTATTTTGAGTATTTGAGCTCAAGTTCTAGTCTATTTAGTAGTTTTTTTCTTTCATTACTCGACGAATGGTTTGCGATCTGTGTTTACGTTCTTCGACGCGCTTGCCAACAGGTTTGCGCTGTCTTGCTGTCAGCGGCGTACGACTCGCTTTTGCAATGTATTCTTCTTCATTATATTCCTTCTTCTTTTTGTTATTGGTTTTTGTTTTACAGTAGCGCTGTTTATTTCCGGTGGCGATGGTGGGTCCGGAAAAAAGTTTGGGACGGACTCTGGGTTTTTTTTGCACGTTGCGCGGAGCAGACATAATTTTTGGTATTCTTCATAAGTTGGCACGAGGCCGTGTTCGACGTGGAGTTGTTCTAGTTTTGTGTGCTGGTGTAAACTAGAGTGATCGACGGGTCGTCTTTAAATAAACCGTTATTGTTCGGTTTCGCTTTGTGCGGATTTTGACGCCGTCGAAGTGCCCTTTTGTGACTGTCCAGTTGGGTGTGGTGGTAGCGACCCGTGTGGACTCACGGGCGCTACGTTTCGTTCTGGACATCATATCTCCGTAGGAGGATTTGGGCCACGCTACCCTGGCATGTTCGTGTTGGGGACATCAGATACCTGGAGCTTCACCTGTCAACATCCTCCGACTCCATAGCCTTTTTCACGCTCTGCATACGCCACCGTGTAAGGTAAACGAACTTCTTTTACCATCGATTCTCCGTTTCGACCGTTTGCTGCGCGGAGAAACTAGAGCACACATTCAAGTTTATTGTTGCCCTTGAAGGACTGTTGGTGTCTTGTACTCTCTGAGAGACCTTTGTAGACGCTTTGTTTTATTTATTTTTATTGTAAATATTTATATTTCATTGTTACCACATTGTTGGATTAAATTCATGTAAAGGTTATTAGTCAAACTTACATATCAAGTTGGAGCCTTTAGCTCAGCACATTTTATTTATTGTTTATTGCAAGTATTTATATTTCATTGTTACCACACTGTTGGATTAAATTAATGTAAAGGTCATTAGTTAAACTTACATATCAAGTTGGAGCCCTTAGCACATTACATTTATTCTGTTGTGGAGATATATTTTTCATATTCTTGTTGTGCATTGTTGCCCATTGTTGCAACTTGCAACTGGCGACGTCTACCTGCGTTCAGCTGGCATGTACCATAATAGCCCACGTATGGATTTGGCCAATTTCATATCGTTGTAGATGTGTATGTTAGGTAGCCGGAACCGGTTCGCGAGCGCGGGTGCAACAATCAGTTGTACACATTAAGTTCTATGAACACTTCATTTTATTAAAAGCAATCTTTAAACTATTTTGCATTGTTATACAGTAACTTTTTATATTGTTATACATGTTCTTATTACAATTTCTCACGTTTGAACTTGATTTTTATTAAATTCTGTTTTAAGAAATATTTCTTTCATTCCAAATTCCTCAGACGTTTTCAGGAGACCACAGTACGGTAGGTACGATTTTTTTTTAAATATTTCTTGTGTACCGTCCTTTTCGTAATTTTGTGGAAAAAAATTACGTGGCGCCCTTACCCATTCATAACTATTTTTGTAGTTTTTTTAACCCTGCCCGTCTCCACTGTTTCAAAGCTAGGGGCCTCCCAACCGAACATCCAGGGGGAGTACCGTGGCCTAATTATACCCATTTTTGGGTATAATAAAAAATTTACGTCACAATTTTTATCGAATTACTTCTAAATACCTAAAAAATTAATTAACTCGGCGTAGGCTATAAACAGGGAAACGTACATATCTGATCATTATTCAATTCAAAAGTCAAGTAGTAAAAATTGATCTTGAAATGAAATTTTAAGGAAAATAGATAATAATGAAGGATGCACATTACCATTCACTGTTTTCTAATTTATTTCAATTTCTAAAATAAGATTCAAGAAAAAACTTTGATATCTTTAAATAACATTTTTGACAATTTCTCAAGTCGACATTTAATTTAATACTTTTAAATTGACATGCGTTTCTTTGTTCATAGCCTACTCCGAGTCAGGATTTTTTTTGAACACACTGTACAATAAATGATTTTTATATTATGTATATTTATGTTGCAAAAGTGTTCTTCAAAAATATAAATCGTCCGAATACATTCATCTTGTGATCAGGGGCGTATTAAAAAGTATTTTACTAGGCATTCAGTTAATTCATGTAGAAAAATAGTATTTAAATATTCATTTGGTGGCAGGGGGTTGGAAGACATGTTTATTCTTTCGGGCGGACCCGGACCGTGTTTAATGTCTCTTATAATGTCGCATTATAAATTAGATAGATGTTTTAGATTTTACGGAAGAAAATTCTAAACACTTCAAACCTAAAATAGTCCCTAGATTAAAAAGTAGCGCGTTTCATTAGGCATGTGTATTAGCAATTTGGAGCCAAAATGGCGAACTGCTTAATTTATTTAAAATGGCTTCTTGCTTTGTAATATGTTTCAAGAATAAATATGAAAAGAGTTTTTGACTATTTGGAATACTACGTGAAAGAAAAAGAAAATAAATTTGGTGTAACTATATAAGAAGAACTAATTTGTCGGATCTGTCAGTTATTTGTGAGGTTCGTTCGTTTTCGAATTTATTGTTCGGTAAAGTCAAAATTAAATTTTTAATTTTCCCGATACTTTAATAATATGAAGACTTTAGCATAGTTAAAATTGTATATAGAGGGAGCGTGAAGCATAGTTTGTAGGCAATGACCTTGATGCTTAGTGACGGAAGGGGAATGGAGCATCGGTCATCTTGTACTGGTCAAATGCTGCAACCGAATACATAGTGAACTGTCGTTTTTATTATTCAAATTTACTAAATATGACCAAAAAAGGTATTTAAATACAAAAGTTCAAGGAACAAATTCGAAATAGCACACATCAACGCAAGAAAAAAGCATAAAAACTAATCAGAAATGGACCAGTACAAGATGTCAGACCATTCCTCGCACGGCTTCAAGATGTCGGACTTATGCTCCCTCCATTATATATTCTTAACTCTATGGACTTTAGTACATAGGTCGTTACCTATGTTCTGTATACTATACCGGGTGACTTAGGCCAACCGATACATGGGGGACTAACATGGAAAATCAGTCAATTGGGAATAGTATCTCCCCAGTGCAAGATATTAAGTTGAAATTATATATGCTTATCCGGAGATACTATTTCTATGGATAACATATCAAATCAGTCAGTTTACATATGTTATATTAGAAGAAATTAAGAAAACTGTAGAATTTCCAGGATTATTTCTCATATTCCGAAAAAAATAGTTTGTAAGCAACATTTCTGATAGTATGGTGGTAGCAAGTACACTTGGTAATAAACAAAATTCAAAATAATTTTTATTATTAATATATTTTTTATGTTTCATTAATATTTAATAAAATAGATACGTTGTACGTAACACAACTAATTTATTTTATAAAATATAAATCGCACTAATTATAACAGGAAGAATAAAAAAATTACAAGTGTTCAAAATGACCGCCATTATGTAATAAGCACATCCGAGATGATCTTAACATTGTTGTCTCACTTTGCTTAGCTGATGTCGATTTGAAATAACGCTGCGCTGTCATTCCTTATTGTTTTAAGATCTTCTAACGTAGTCAATTCATAATGGTCGTAAATTTTTGATTTTAAATGACCCCAAAGAAAAAGTCTAAGGGGTAAGAGATCTTGCAATTAATTGGTTCTTTTAAACAAATCCAAAAAATTTGTTGTAATGAGTGTGATTCAGATTTCACAAAATATACTTTATCATTGAAATAATGTTTATATTTTATTAAATACCAATAAAAGATAAAACAAATTAATGATAAAAATTATTTTGAAAAAAAAATTAAATAAAGTATTTGCTGTCGGCTGGTTCTAAACCCTACTTTCCAAATTTTGCTTATTACCAAGCGCACACGCTACCTTTAAGTTATCAGGCCGTTGCTTGGGAACTATTTTTTCCAAGATATGAACAACAGTTCTGGATATTCGACATTTTTCTTAATTTTTTCCATTATTACGCATGTAAATTGACTGATTTGAAATGTAATCCATAGAATTTGTATCCCCGGATGGGCATACAAAATTTCAACTTAATATCTTGCATTAGGGAGATATTCACAATATACTGATCCCCCATGTATCGGTTGGCCTAAGTCATCCGGTATGCTGTTTTTCCGAAATTGTTACTAAAAGTACATCATTCAATACCAGTGGCCGCGGTTCCTCCAGTAGGTCATTTGGTCAATGATTTTCCAACAAAACAAAAAAGGAAATGCAAAGGAATAAATATAATAAAATATTTTAAATTGAAATTTTCAATAAAGTTAGTTAGCGTTGCTTGTACACATCACAACTGTGTTGAAAGCAAGACACCGAATGGTGAGAGGGCGCGCGCTGCTTGGGTCACATCAAAATTGTGACGACGTTGTGTTATATGCTGTGTACAGAGTGTAACAGAAGTAAGTACATTAAATTTAACCAGTAAGAGAACTCGTCGAGAGCAACAATATTTCTTAGTAACTTTTTTTCGAAATCCTAATTTATATTTTCCAAAAAATACTTCCAATTTACATATATATATATATATATATATATATATATATATATATATATATATATATATATATATATATATATATATATATATATATATATATATATAGGATGTAACATGTTACAAAAATTAGTACCATTTGGTCGTTTGTGCTTCTAAGGTTGTTGCTGAGCGTGAAGTTTGTAACCACTTTTAAATTGTTATTAAATGATGATAATGAACGCTTGGGGGTTGCTGTATATTTTGTAAAAGCACAATAAAGCACGAACAAAGCACAAACGTTTGACATCAATTTGGTCGTTTGTGCTTTTTAGTGGTTGTAATTTCAAGCACCTTGTTTTTCATACTACCTTTTGTATTACAGTAATTTTATGATTCTATTAGATTTTTTTAAAAAACGACATGTCAAATATATGACTTGTTTTTTTTTATTATGTTGATAACGCTTCACGTTAAAAAAAATAACTTCTACTAACTAACTATTTCATCGTTGGCTGACAACAATTTGAGGTTATGTCATTCATCTGTCAGTTTTGAAAACATTCTTACCACCTCTAGAAAACGAAAAGCTCCTAATACAGTGCGTCTATAGATCTTCATAACGACATACAATACAAATACATACAAATCTGGAGCACAAAATATTTCAGATATAAAATGTTATATTTAAACCTTTAAATATAATTGTATGAAAACACTGACTGCAACAAATACCACTATCCATTTCTAACTCGCTAAACAAGTGTATAGGTACTAACTATCGTATTAACGCTATGCAAAGCAATAATATTGATTATAAATGAATATGCAATATATATGATTCAGTTTAATTAATTTAAAATTTTGTTATAAAAAAAATATGAAATATGCGGTAATGTAAAGGGGTCTTAATTAAATTCACAGCGAATATTCTCAGCATTCTGTATTACTGTATTTTACTGAGGGTGAGGGTAAGAACATTTACAGCTTGCTAATTGCCAGCGAAATGCTTCCATTTGTTAATAGTTTATTACGAGCATTTGGTACAAGATGTAGTATCGAATAATTACATATAATTTAAATCAAATCTTGAGATTTATCAGGTGCATTTATATTAATTCAATAAGTCACTGATCGCTCAATAACTATTAATTAATTAATTATAATAAGACCAGTTCGAAAAATATAGTACGAGGCGAGTAAAATAAAGTGTATGATTATAAACAAATTTTCAGAAAACATCCTGATCTGTAATATATTCTAACATATAAAAAACATTTATTGTAAAATTAAATTTTTTAAGTTTCCCGCAGCAATTTTTACTCAAAATTGAATTTGTTATCAAATGCTTTATTATTATATCTAGCAATTCTAAATAAGTTACTATCGAGGTTATTATTAAACCCGCATTCGTAGAAACAGAAATTTTATGGAGCACTTTACGGGAATATAACGTAGCAAAAAGAATATATCTTGTGCATCCTGCAACGACAGAAATGCGAAATAATTTCAGCTTCAGCCTTTACTCGAAAGTTGTATGGCGCCTGAAGCTTCTAAGCTTTTATAACAGCAAAGGTGGCGAAAGTAGTATAGTAGTATAATTAAGAATTGTTTTCAATGAAAGTGCATTATGTATTTTACTGCTTGCATTTTAGCGTTAAAACTTTGATCATAATTAAATTTAGTTCATTCGTTTTTGGTCTACATTCAGAGTCTGTGTGAAAATACTTATTTAAATATTAAGGACAGTCAGTATCGGTTGAGGATGATTTTGTAGACCACGACTTCGTCTCGATCTCCAATTCATCCCATACAGTAGAAGAACATTATTTAGACCTGATTAAAAAAAATATGATTGTTATTTTTAAAGCAAGCTTAGGTCGTTGTTTTTATTTAGAGTCCGTTCGATGTATAAGAATATGCCCATATTTTAGATACGTCCATCAACAAAAGGTGGCGTGGCTAATACAATAGACTTAGCGTCCCATTGCTTTGCAAAGCTGCTCGTTGCTAAGGGGAGGCGCTAATTTTGACAACTGCGCGGCCACAAAGTAATGGTTTATTCATGACGCGCCTGGCTTATTCTCACAGCGAACAGACTGTACTTACCACCTCCCCTTCCTGTGATATGAATCACTTACCGATCAGTAATTTGTAAATAAATCTACTGTCTTGGAAACTCTATTGGTAAACATTTGAAAAAACGGATCGTGCAAAAAATATATTTCGAAGTAACAATTTATAGCATTATTGTGCTTGTTCTGCTGCCCCAGAATTCAATCCGATCGACATTAGACTTGAAAATTATTTTCAAATAATACAAGAGTGATTCCCATGGTTCACTTTTTACGACAATTTTGAAAGCCAATGAGGTAACGTTTGGTAAGTGCCCTCAATCGCTATTACCAAAATTTGCAAAAAACAAATAAGATTAGATTATTGCTGGAAGCTAATGTCAATGTCCTGATCCCATTAGATTTTGTGTAAATATTTTCATGTTGAAACATTCAAGTAAAGTATCACTTCCGGTATATAAATTTTGTCAAAAATCTAATATGTTATTCTCCTTAATATAAGAGTCTTAAATACCAAATTTGAAAAGATTTGGAACATATTATAATAGTTTTCACAAAAATCTGTTCAGGGCTTCAGGTAAAGAAGTACTTCCGGTTTATCAATAAATAGCCAAAATCTAATATGTTGTTCCACTTCTTATAGAAGTCTTAAATACTAAATTTGAACATATTTGGAATATATTATAATATAATTTTCACGAATATTTGTTTAGAGCTCGAAGTAAAGCATCACTTCCGGTTTATTAATTCTATCCAAAATCTAATATGCTGTTTCCCTTAACAAAGAAGTCTTAAATACTACTAATTTGGAAAGTATTGTATTACATTATGATATATTTTTTCCCTGACCGACGCCAAATATTTAGAATTTTAAATGGCATAAAATTGACTCCTGTGGTGCACTCTCCACGCCAGAAATAAGTGCCCATGAGGTGACGCCTGGTAAACGCCCGCACGGTATAAATATGGCATCATCATTACCGATATCTGGGTACAAAGCAGATTGGCGCACCTAGCAATGGGTAATATGCCGTGATGATATATTTATTTATTTATTTTTATATTTTTCACGAAAATCTGTTCAGAGCTTCAAGTAAAGTTTCACTTCCGGTTAATCAATTTTAGGCAAAATCTAATGTTATTCCCCTTGATTTAAAAGTCTTAAATACACATGCACACGCACGCATGCGCGTACACACACCCACACTTTATCGTAAAAATAGTAAAAACGTATTATGGGGACCCTAATTCGTGCTTATTTACTGAAAACTCACCACGAATTTTTGGACCGATAACATTATCTCCCTTACCTACGATATGACGAGAACTAAAAATAAATAATAATAAAAAAATAAAGTATAATTTTTGTATTATCTTATTTGTTTCATTTAAACTAAAAATTTAAAAAAAGTTTTTCCTCTTCAGAACACGAACCGTGAACATACTGTATACTATTAAATATTTCCCTTCACCATAAGACGTAGAGTTACCAACATAAGATATGTGCCTTAATTAAAAAAAATGTGTTATTTCAGTCATGATTTTGATATTTTATAAATCAATTTTCCGTCTCGGCCCTGAACTTTTATAACCTTACTGGAAAACAGTTAAATTCTACCCTTTAAGTAATGAAATATTTTAATACTTTTTTGTATATTTGCAACTTCTTATATCTTCAATGGTGTTTAAATAAGACTGGAACTAAATTGTTCTTATTGGCTAAATAATATCTTAATTTTAAGTGGAATGTACGGAATTTGAGATTAAATACATCCAAATACCTAATCTGTTTGGAATTGAAATAATTTTAGCAATTATCTGCATTATTCAGATGTGTATAACAAGTTTGTAACTCAAATAGGTAATTAATTCGAACACTGCTCCATGAATTCTTATCGTAATAACATGTGTTAGAGTTGTTTGCAACATAATAATTTGAACTTTATTTAGAAATAAATAATAATATATTGATAATTAATGTATTTGTAGTTTTGTTATCTAATAAACATATTTATAAATTTAATAAAAACTACATACAGTGAATTTCACCAAACTAGAAATATTCATTACATTATATTATATAAGTCGCATAGATCATAATAAATAACATATTTCAGTATTTAATATTAAACTAATAAAACTGGACTGAAATTTTTCTTCGAATTAATTAATCTTAGTACTCATTTTATTTTTAGATAACTATTTAATTGGTGGATAAAACTGTTTTGTGCTGTCTGTTTAATAAACAAGTATTGTCACCTCCTGAAAGGCGATGAGGGCGCAATAAAACAAAAAACAGTCATGGAGCGGGGGCGGATGGTAAACAAGTATGTATTAAGCGCGACTAGGATTTATCCAACAGCTCAACTAGCTTTACCAGCCAAATAAAACACTCACCCTTATTCTACAGTAAACTAAACTGCATGTAGGTAGTGAGACGACATTTGCAATAACAAGTTAATTACAAATAATTATGCAGTAAATTGAATCATGAATGTAACACAGCTTTTTACACAGTACTTCAGCATGTCATTCTGTTTCATTTATTTACAACATATGCGGTTTTTATCCTTTTTACAACATAAAGGCTAATGCAAAGATTACTGTAAAAGTATGACTTTTAGATTAGATTATGAATAGTTTAAATTTGTTGATTAATGTTTAAGGAAGGGAATAAAAATATGAATTAATTATTATTATTTATTAATTATTATAGAAATGTTTACAAAAAATTATAATACAATACATAACATACGAAAATATTACATTTTCTAACAATATCCATTTTCTATATGCGAATTATTATAAATTGTCTATGAACAAGTATTAAATAAACACTGAATTGGTTTTTATATATATATATATATATATATATATATATATATATATATATATATATATATATATATATATATATATATATATATATATATATATACGAGTAGTCTCCATAACGTACAGTGCAATATTTATTACTTACAAATTTGGTAGAAAAGTACATGTTAAAATGGATGAAAATTTAACACGAATTTTTTCATTACATAACAAATTGTGTAAAATATGCAAACACTACACCAAAGATTTTTTTTAACTATGTTATATTAAAAGAAACATGTATGAATGTATTATAAATACAAAAGAACAATGGGTTCAATGATGAATATAAATACCTGACACCAATTGTAACGTTTTATTTATTTGGGTGAAGTGTAAAAATCAAATAATTTTTATTAGTTAAAATAGATGTATATTAAAACTAAAGAAAGATAAAAGCAATGACGATTACCATGGTTAAACAAATATTAAATACTAATTTAAGACTATGAATATAATTAATTACTTAAACACTAAGATTATTTATTTATTTAAACAATTAACACGACTATTTAATTTCACGCTATTTATGTCACTATTTATTTATATTATATTCAACTGCCCCACCTCCGACCTCCACAACGTCTGTATACTCAACTGCCCGGACATAATTCACTACTTTTAACTCTACTAACTGACTGCCTTCCAGGCTGAGCTGCGTCGTTTATATAGCTGCCCTAATACTTTCCGGAACATTCTATCAACGTCTTGAACGATAAAACAATGCACGGGTAATTATGCTTATCTCCCCTTTGTTTATAGAGCTGCCCGCTTACGCGGCCCGCCTGTGAGCAGTGATTATTACGTGATTGCTTTGTGAGTAGTCTCCGCCCACCTTCCAGACGCTTCTATTATAAGCGTCGCAAGTGCAGGCCGTAAGTAATTTCACTAATTTCGCCGAAATTTGGGTTGCGTACGAGCATGCAAAAATATTAAGTAGCGCCGCTGTCGAATGTTATACTCAAATTTGGAATAATTTTCTTTCTTTAAATGCGTTAGTAAGGTAAACATGAAGCTATTAGACATAAGTATCGAAGATTGAATGTAGGAAACCATAAGTAAAAGAGAGATAAACATAAAATTACTTGTTATTTTGTAGTTCAGAAATCAATGACGTGAGGGTCAACTGACAAATATTGGCGTTTATACACAAAAACGAGGAGGCAGATCAAGCAGCGAAGGAAACTATCCAAGTAGAAGTAACCAACATCCCCATTCCCATCTCAGACTTCCTCAAATTAATAAATAAACACTGGGACGAACAATTTGAGAAATATAATATCAGACAAATCGATTAATGTAAACAACAAAACGGACCAAATAAAAATTAGTAGGTTACGAATAGGGCACAGACACACAATGACCAAAATAGAACCAGAAAAATGTAGTATCTGCAACACCCAAATATTGACAGAACATATTCTAATACAATGTCCTAAATTTACAACACAGCGCACGCTAAACAACATAGCACCTATATTAGTAGAAGCACTGGGATACAATACAAATCACCTGACCAATACAATAAATTTTCCCAAAGATACCCTTTCATTACAACACACATAAAAACAAATACAATAAATTTAATAAAAGGAAATATGTTGGATCTAAAAAGTCAAAGTTAATTTTAATCAAATATTGTTTTTAAGAGACTATTTTAAATAAATTTATTCATGTCAGTGCAGGCTGTACCAGGGCGAGCTTACGTTATCGTTATGACATTTGGTATAAGGGGGTTTTCCGACATGCAATAAAAAAATTACACATGGTCAGCTACTTCCGGCATAATTCAATTATTTAGATTTTTACTTATGGCCACTTTTTATCAATATATATATTTCGAGAATGGGGTCGTATTTCTATAATATTTTAAAACAATTTTATAATTAAAACTTTTATTTATAGTAATATAAATAAATAATCGGCAATTTTTGAAAAATGTTATTATTTAGTCGACGTAAAGTTTAAGTTCAAAGAAGTCAAAAAACTCAAGTTCTTTAAATGGAACACCCTATTTTTTATTATTGAAAATAATTCTTCGTTAAAAATAGGCGTAGTTTGTATAGCATGTCTTATGTTGAAAGTTGATAGATTTTTATGAGTTGAGTTTTTTGAACTTTTTGATCTAAAACATTGACGTAGAAATTACATTTTTTTAAAATTGTCTATTATTAAATAATAATAGTGTAAACAAAATCTTTATAAAACTTTTTTTACAAAATATAGAAATTCATTTCCACTCTCGAATTATAAAGTGATAAAGAAATAGCCGTTTTTAGAGAAAAAATCAGAAAAGGTGAATTACGCTGGAAGTGTTTGACCATGAGTAAAATGTTTTTATTGTTTCATATATTAAATTTTCTACTGAATTCGATTGTAAAAATAACAATATAGCATTCCATTTAAAATAAGAAAATTAGGGTCTACTTCCGGTTAAACCGATGCTTTTAAAATATTTTAGTTGAAACGTGCATGTCGGTATACTACTAGATACCAAATCTTGTAAAATAATATTGAATATCTGATTGATTACATTCGTCGTTGGCACTAGGTGAAACATTTTAAACAGGCAGACAAGTTAATTAAAAAAAATAATTTTTTGGTATTGCTACGTCGACGACATATGTCTATTTACCGGCACGGACAGGCAATGAACACAATTAAAAGATTTTCTAAAATCCTTCCACATATCAATCCAGTTTACCTTAGAAAAAGAGATTAATCGCTAACTAAATTTTCTAGATTACAATTTCACATCATGACAATTTATTTCAATATAAAATATATAAAAACGACACGTAAAGCGATAATATAATACCAAATTGTTTCAATCACCCGGAAAACATTAAAATGTCTGCATTCAACTGTTTTATTCAGAGACTAGTTATTCCTTTATCGAAAGAAAATTTTACAGATGAATTAAACAAATAGCTATAAATAACGGATATAACGAAAATATTGTTGACCGATTATTCAGAAAACAGAATCAAAACTTCGGTTTTAAAAAACTTTTATGTCGTATAACCTAGTTCTAACAATAAGTATTTCACACGATTCAACTTTGTAGGCAAATTTAATAGAGATATTAAAAAGAAATTCAGAGACGCCAATCTTAAGCCGGCCTATTACAATAATAACACTTTAAGTAAGCTGATCAACAATAAAATTTATACAAAAAAATGTTCTAAACAAATCAGGTGTATGAAATCCAATGTGACCAATGTGAATTTAAATATAGGTATTGGTCAAACGGGTAGAAGTTTCCTCATTAGGTTTAATGAACATACGAGATCTTGAAAAAATTAAAAATCAGATTCTAAACTAGTCACACATTTTATGGAAAGTAATTATAATTGTTCAATTAAAAACTTGAAAATTTTACTTAGTAAAGAAAGGTTCGAAATTAAATATCTTGGAAGCATTTGAAATAGATAAAGCCATTAAACGTAATGAAAACCTGATGAATGACCAAACATATGTTCTCCACTCGGAAATTTTGGAAATATTATCAAAAGAGAATTTTTGTTGATCCCTTAGAATGGTATTTCCAAGACCAACAATAATAGTTTATAATCTTATACCTGTGTTTGTATAATTTAGTCATGTAATTCTCTTGTACATTTCTCAGTCTTCTGAAGATGGCGTAAAAGCCGAAATCACGATAAAGATAATAAATGCTAGTTGGTGAAACTTAGCCAAGTGTTAATTATTTTACCTAATATTGAATAGTTTTTATAATAACGATAGCGTAAGTTCGTTCTGGGACTTCCTGTATACGCAATAATTTCTACAAGTTGTATTTCATTTTATAATGTTTTTTTTTTTCAGGTGATGACGTGCGTCTTCTGTCTATTTATTTTAGTTTAGCAGTTAGTTTAGCCTAAGTTTTAATTAAATTGTTTTGAGATATCTAAAGATTTTTATATATTTAGTTTTCATTTATTTTCTATTCACGGATATCATATTCTACTTATATTTAATAAGTATTAAATCGCATCCAGAAATAATATAATGATAAAAGGTAGTCGGAAGGTGGATGAAAAGGAAAAGTTAAATGAAACAACTTCTCATAGCAAACGTTTCGACAATATAATGCACATTAAGAAAATGAATAAATTCAATATCTTACATGGAAGTACAGTCAACAATATAAAATTAATATGATACATGTGTAGAAGAAATAAGATCATAAAACAATGCTGGTAACTAATCATCTGAAGCAAATCAAGAACTTACAATTAAATAACAAGTTAAAACTCACACCACAACAATGTGCACAAGAAATCAGCAAAAATCATAACAGAAACTACGGTGGAGTTTGAGCTAGCATGTAGAGACTTAGGGATGCATTAATCCTCTCATTAGAACAGCAAGACTGCAAGCCATAGCGTACATTTTCATCAATTAGTATACTATCTGACGCGATAGCATACTAGTGATAATTGTATTTTATGTGGGTTGAGTTTTGTTATAGTTAATTAGGATTAAATACAACGATATTAATTAGTGCATGATTAATTAATGTTAGCATACATGCAATTTATTTATGCCCGGTTACATCCTACATCGCTGACACTTATATTTTAAGTGTTCTTTATATTGACAATTTCGTATCGAACGAAACGTCAAATGTGAATATTGCTGCCAAAATTTCGATTTACATTTTTTTGTTTAAGTCTGGCTTAAAATTTAATTGCCTGGGATGCAACTTACTTCCCAAGTTATGAACAATACTTACTACTATTAAGATTAAATTTCCAATTATAATCGAGCTTTGAGACGCAAAAAGCAGATCCAGAATTTGTTTTAAGCGTGCTACGATAATTAAAAGAAATTTGTACCTACTTTATTTATTTAACTGCATTTGTTGCACGTTGCACGCAGTATGTCCAGCATTTTGATGAATGAAAGCAAAAAAAAAAAATTCATTGTTCTCGATGTAGTCCATCTATTTTCGCTAGTGCTCGTTTTATAATAATATAATGTAAGAATGCTTTTCTTTCATAGAGCAGGGATTCCGTGTGGGGCTGATTTCAAACTCCTGGGAGGTCTATAATTTTTTTAAAGAAGTCGCTAAACCTTTATAATGGTTTATTTAAACTGTCAATATACAGAAAAAAAAAATTCCAATTACATATCAACAGTTAGAAAATTACATATACATAGTTACATATACATAGTTACATATAAACAGTCAGAATAAGTAGGTACATCATCTATAATACATAATTAAATATTACTTAAATATAGGTCTGTGATAAATCGTTTTTTACAATGAAATAAATCAAAGTTTTCATTGTTCGTACATATGTTATTAATTAACGTAAAACAAGTTATCAGCGGTGACGAGCTATTTTCTATTTTGAATGTTATATTTCTCAGTCTTAAAGAAATTTTTGGTATGTAAAGAGGTAAGGTTTCTAGTAGCTCAGGTACTGCAATATTATTATGTACAATATCCCAAATGAAAATGCAGGACAACATATCTCGTCTGTCTTTTAGACTAATTACATTAAATAGTTTTCTTTGGATTTCATATGATATCATTTGTGGAGATGATGAAAACTTTTTATAATACATATATCGCAACAGCCTTTTTTGTACTTTTTCTAATGTATTTATATCTGTTTGGGAATTAGGGTTCCATATAATACAACCGTATTCTAAGACTGAGCGAACTAATGAGTTGAATAAGACTATTATTGTTTCATTAGTAAAGTTAGAGCTTTGTCTAAGAATCAAGCTTAATTTTGCATATGATTTTACTACTAGAGCTTTATATTGCATGTCAAATTTAAAATTTGTTTGAAATAGTATACCTAAATCTTTTATTTCAGTTACTCTCTCTAGTGTTTGAATACCTATGCAATAATCATAAATAAAAAATGTTTTTCTTCTAGTAAAAGTGATTGTTTTACATTTCGATATATTCAAAGATAACTTATTGTTTTGACACCATACTGATAAGTTATTAACATCTACTTGTAGCCTATGACAGTCATTAATTGATTGTATCTCCTTATAAATTTTTACATCGTCTGCATATAGTAGACATTTTGAGTTTTTAATAATTAAGGGTAAATCATTAATAAAGAGAGTAAATAATAGTGGGCCTAACAGAGATCCTTGAGGAACACCTGATGACGGGGAAAACTCTTTAGATACAGAATTGTTGTATGAAACAGAAAGTTTACGATCAGATAGATAGGATTCTAGAAATATTAAAAAGTTATTGTCTATATTATATACTTTAAGTTTTTCGATTAATATTTCATGATTAACTTTATCGAATGCTTTACTTAAATCTGTGTAAACTACGTCTAGTTGGTGTTTGTTGTCTATAGATTTTGCCACATCTTTTGATAAGATAGATAGATTCGTGATGGCGGATCTTTTTCTTACAAATCCATGTTGTTCATCTGCTATAACTTTTTCTGTGTGAGAATATAATTTGGTATAAACAATTTTTTCTAGAATTTTTGATATAGCTGGTAGTACAACTATAGGTCTATAATTTTCTATATTTTTAGGACTTCCTGATTTGAATATTGGACAGACTCGACCTAATTTTAATTTAGTGGGAAATTTATTTTCCTGTAGAGCAGAATTAAAAATCATTTTAAGTGGATGGCTTAGTAGTTCCGCACATCCCTTAATTATGTATCCTGGTATGAAATCAGGTCCAATACTTGCACGGGCATTAGTAGTATTTATTGCATTTAATACATCTGATTCTGTTATACTGGTAATATCAAAGCAATCCAAATTATATTCTGTTTTAGGAAAATTATTACTTGACTGATTTGAGTTCACGCAATAAACAGATTCAAAATATTCTGCGAAGGCATTGACTATCTCGTGATCAGTACATAGTTTTTTATTTTTAAATGAAAATACCGTAGCCATAGGATTGTTTTTACGTTTATTATTTATGTAAGACCAAAATTGGGCAGGATTATCCTTTAACAAGTTATTGACATGTATGAGAAAATTTTTATGGGCTTGTTTTATTGGTGACTTGGGATCGAATAAACTTTAGCAGGGCTGTGCGTCTACGCATAATCTATGATAGATTACTGGAATGCGTAAACAACGTAAATAATGATGTTAAATGTAGACAATGCGTAAAGAATATAAACTATGTAAACTTTGTGTATAATGCACATGCGCAATAACGAAATACACCTCATTTCTCACTTAATCTGACAGTCCAGTGAAAATCAGTGATTAAAATGAAGATCAAACGAAAATTTTAAAAAGGTAAATTTTACTTGAAGCGTTTAAGACAAATACAAAGCACTATGCTTGTTTAAAAATCTTATCAAAGTGTATTTCGACTTGAATTCTACAGGTAAGTAAACTAATTGTCTTAAATTAGCCATTAATTTTGTTTTTAATTACACTATTTTCGATTTTTGTTTTTATTTTTGTTGTCTGGAATAGTAGTTAGCAACCCAACAGAACTGATTCCCAGTCCAACAACTAGTGTCGTCTATTGCTTACAACTTAAAATACTAGCTTCACTATTCAATAAAATGACGTATGGTACTTTCAACCGCTTATTCATATATACCTTGTAAATTAATCAGTAATAATAATATTATTTGTCTCTTTTTAAGCAAACAAAATAACCACATGCGCGTAGAAAAAATACAAATTTTAATCACGTAGCATAGATTACAGATACAACCCTCACTTTTAGGGGTTTTTCGGGATGTGTGAACTATTGTAGTCCTCAGGGAGTCAGTTATATAAACTCTATGTTTTATTATTAATTTTATCAATTTATTTTACATTTTATTAAAAATATATTTCCTCTATTTAAAGTTCAACTAGTAAAGTCGAAATTTCGGTTGAAGATAATAAATTAGGCTTTTGAAAAGAATAAATTTTTTGCTAAAATAAGTTGACAATTAATAAATTTAAATTTAACACTGTTTTCTTGCGTACTCCTTGTAAAGTGAAAGAAAACAGGTTGGGTACCTCTATAAAAGATTATAAACCAATGTCGACCTACTCTTTGACTTCATAACTCGAACTTTACACTGTTAAAATTTGATTATCGTTACGATTGCAAATGCGTTAAATGTTTTGTTCAAACAGCATAATTTAATATTATTGATTATTTTTTGGTGTTGTATCTTAAATGTAAATGGAACAAAAAGGCATTAAACATGTAAAAAATATAATATTTTAGAATATTTGTATTAGTAACATCCGTCACATGTGTATCGTAATTGGTATATATCATTCCAGGGTCGGCTTTAATCCAGAAAAAGACTCTTGGGAGTCAGGAAGGTTTGAGAACCCGATATGACCGGCAATGGCAATGGTGTATTTAAATTCAGCCAGCATTAACAGGACTGCACTTTTGGGATACAAGGGTATGCAGGCAGGGTAATTCGTATGCTGGAAGAATGGAATTGAAGACGGAATAAGTTTGTTTTTTAACAAGTTCCTGATGAAGAGTACAGAGCTGAATGTGAAGTGTACAAACAAGAATAATAAAACATAACTCTTGATTCTGTCTAAAACTTCAAAACATTTTAGCCTATTTGCACTGTTTGTGTCACTTCTTTTCCTAAATAAAAATTTATTTTCACACATAACATAACACCTTTTACTGCAATGGGAATGACAAAGACAACAAACTCGGAGATAGAGAGAGTTAAGTATTAACATGACCTCATTCATAGAATTTAAAACAGTATTCAGATGTGTAGGATAATTTTATGTTTCACAAGACAAGATTTCTTATCTTGCTAGGCTACTTCTTGTCTTGCGTTACTCTTGCAAACAAAAGTCATGTTTTGCTTGCAAGCTTCTTGCATATATTTCATGTTGCATGTTTCCGCGTAGGGTTATAGGTTCTATGTAATCATTTGGTATAAAATTAAATATAGATTGAATAATATTTTGTATTTTTTTCTCTAAAACCTATTATAAAAAATCTGATGTGGGCACCACACGAATTCCTTGTACGCAAGACCAATATGAAGTTCCTATTTTTATTAATAATGTGAAATAAAGTATTATTATTATTATTATTATTATTATTATTATGGACCCAATTATAAAATTACACGTATTTAACGTTATTTGACAGTAACATCTATTTTATTTTTTTGTTATTTTTTGTCCTAATCCATAGCAAGCTTCATTACAAAAACCAAAAAGTATGTTTTAAATTTACATATCTCGCTTATACAAAGGGCTAATTTAATAATAATTCACGTGCTAGATACAGAATTTAATTCTCTAAAACTCTTATTTGAAGCATTTATTTCTAAAATCAAAATGAAACCATTTTAATCCAGAAAAACTGTTAACAACTACAAGTAATATATCACTTCCGGTTAGCATGTTTTAACCAAAATCTACTATGTTATTACAATTGACATAAAAGTCTTATATACCAGATTTGAAAAGTTTTGGATTATATTGTAAATAGTTTTTCGTTAAAATTTATTATAGGCTTCAAATAAAGTACCATTTTTGGAAATTATGTAATGACCAAAAAGGGAGCTGCACAAGTAGATGTTATAGCAGCCCGAAATACAAAATTTCAACTTTCTACGGCTTACCGTTTTTGAGTTATGCGAGATACTTACGTAACGACGAAAATAGTCAAAATGGATTCAGGGATGGTCAGAATGGATATATTTCCGTTTAAATCTGAAAACCGAAATTTTTTGCGATTATAATACTTCCTTTACTATGTACAAGGAAGTAAAAATCTGATGCGTTTCATGTAAATTCGTTACAAAAAGTTTCTTGCACGAAATTACATATTTCTACGAAAAATTATTTCAAAAATATAAGGCGTAATTTATATTTGAAACTAACATCTACCAACTAGTAATATCTACTACTGCCCCTTTCACACTGGACCTGTAAGATCTATGATTTCGAACATTGTTAGATGTTCACACTAGATATGTAAGTCGTTAGTGTTGCTATGGATATTGTTAGTTTTGAATATAAAATTTGGTAGGTATCAAAATTTGGTGATGAAAATGTACTCACAGCTTTATTCAATAAATTTGGCTTCATTATTTTACAAAATTTATCCTACAAACAAGTCAAGAAGCAAAACATATTACACAATTTTAAATAATACATTAAAATTTATTAAATATGGCTGTCAATACATTTTCGGTTTAATCAGTATATTGGCAACATTGATTTTTTTAACAAACCTGAAGTGCTAAGTCGTTTCCTTCCCAATATGGGATTTTCAAATAAGAAAACGCTAACTAGCGGCGAATTTTAAAACTACAAACAGTGGTACACATTTGACATTTACATGTAACTACAACTACTTATATGACTAAAAAAAAACTCTATTATACATACTTCAATTATAAATAAAAAATACTAATAAATGAGAAAATAATACGAAAACTAAAGAAACACAATTGACAGCAATGCTAGGATTACAAATGTCAACAAAAAGTGTACCATTGTTTAATGCAATCAGCGCCATCTCTTGATACTTGAAAATCCCATAGCTAACACCGGTGTTAGAACCACGCTCGTGCTACCAGCCATGAGTATAAAAAATCTGATTTGGCCAGCACATGACCTCCCGTCAATTCCATGTTTAAAATAGCAATGAGCTTTAAGGAAAGTATCACTTTCGGTTGATCGTTTGTACACAAAATCTAATTTGTTCCAATAAATAGAAAAGTCTGTAATTCTTAACAAATTTTGGATTATATTTTATTATCCTCGAAAATCTGTTAAGAGCTCCAAATTAAGTACCACTTTTATCATATAGGTATAGCCAAATCTAATGTTTTAATTTAAAGAGTTTTGCATCATGTTTTACTATATTTTTTCACGAAAATCTATTCAAAACTTTAAATAAAGTATCACTTCCGGTTTATCAAGTGTTGCCAAAATCTAATATATTGCTCCCATTCATATAAAAGTCTTAAATACTAAATTTGACAAGTTTTGGACAATATTATATTTTTCATAAAAATGTAGTTCTCATTAATATAAAAATCTTAAATACCAAATTTGAAAGGTTTTGGAATATATAATATATTTTTCACAATAATTAAATTCTAATATGTTACTCTCCTTGACATAAATGTCTTAAATACAAGAATTTAAAAGTTTTAGATTATATTGTAAAGTAGTTTTTCTTTAAAACGCACGAATTATGTAACCACCCATTATTATCGATGAATCATACGAGGCAAGATCTGGAATATTCCTAATAATATTCCCAGACTCTTTTATCACTATAACAAGACACCGCCATGCGACGGCAATATTTGTAATGATTAGATTAAGTTAAATAAACTTTATTAACTATTTTTACCATTGTGAAAAGACACAATGAATAACAATAATGTATATTAGATAAGACTAACATATAAAAACCTTGTATCAAAAATGTAATGTACTAGTTGGTAATCTGTTAGCCGTAGGCTATGTACTATTCGTCGAGAAGCAAAAATAAAATTATTTTTTAAAGTTCAAGTTGAATTATTTCATAATTCGCACGCGTACATACAAACACACACACACACACACGCACACACACACACACACACACGCACACACACACACACACACACGCACACTTACATACACACACTTACACACACGCACAAGCCCACACACACTTACACACACACACACGCACACGTCATTAAGATGGCGGCGCGATGTAGATGTAATTTTTGCAAGTGCAGAAGTGGGATGCAGGAAAGGAAGCGGTAGGGAACTTATTCTCTGAAATTGTCAAGAACAAAGTAAAAAATGAAGAAGTGCGGAAGAAATATAGGGTAATAGTGAAATGTTCTAACCAAGACAAAACTTTTGATGAAATTAAAAATTACATGAAATCCAATATAAACCCAACAGATTTACAAATAGGTATTAAATCAGTCAAAGCCCTGGGAAAAGGTCAAATACTTATAGATACGAATAGCGAAAAAGAAAAGGAATTGCTATATAACAAAATAAACGAAACTTGTACAGGTACACTTCAGGCATGCGCAGTAGTTTTGCAAAATCCGCAGATTATTATTTTCAATATTCCGGAAAATATGAATTTAGAAAATGCTGCAAATATAATAATTGTACAGAACCCCGAGTTTCAACTAAAGAATGGTGACATAAAACCTAAACACATTTTTAAAAGTAAAAATAACATCAATAACTTAATAGTAGAGGTCACGCCTCCAACAAGAAATAAAATAAAAAATGCGAAATTAAAGCTAGGTTGGCGTCTATGCAATACTAATGATTATATATCAATAAGCCAATGATATAATTGTAGCAAATTTAACCACAAAGCAACAAAATGTTAGGGAAATTTAATATGTTCAAATTGTTCACAATCCCATAAACTGTCAGATTGCAAATCTAACGAACTACACTATAAATGCATAAATTGCATTCAATGGAACAAATATAATAAAAATAATAAAGTGAACGAAAACCATTCAGCACTGAATAAAAAATGTTCCTGTTACCAAAACACTTTAAAGAAATACATAGAGAATATAAATTACCAATGACAGGTAAACATAACCAACAAAACAGAAACACATGTAACATACAACACAATAAAATAAATTTAACAGGTAGGGACACTAACAGTACAAATATAAAAATAATGCAAATCAATTTATAACACTCTAAAGCCGCGACACAAAATATGCTACAATACATGGAGCAATATGAATAATATGATGTAGACATAGCATTGGTACAAGAACCGTACGAAACAGATTATAAACTAATAGGAATACCAAGCCATTTACGAGTAATCTCACAAGGTAGTGGACATAAGAGAGCAGCAATAATTTGTAGGAATAAAAACATAAACATAATATTAATAACACAATTTTCAGACGAAGACATGACAACAGTACACATTACATATAAAGATTTTCAATATTACGCAGTCTCGGCGTATTTTGATATAGAGGAAGAAGTACAAGTCAGTTTAAGAAAGCTGGAAACAGTAATAAATTTTACAAGAAATAACACACTAATAATCGCAGTTGACAGCAACGCCAGATCATTGCTATGGCACGACGTGCAAACGAACCCAAGAGGTCGAGAAATGGCAGAATTTATAACAACACAGAATATATTCATATTAAATGAAGAGAGCGATCAATTCACATTCGACAATGGACGAGGAAAAAGCAACATAGATCTGACATTAACTACTCATCACATAGTGGATGCTGTAACAGACTGGAAAATTGAAGAGGAAGAAAGTTGCTCGGACCATAGGATTATAACATATAACATTAGGCCACGGAGGCAGGATAAACCAAATATTCAATTTACAAGACCAAAGTACATAGTGAAAACTGAAAAATGGGAAACATTTGACAAAAATATAATAGAAGAATTTTTAAAAATTATTAACAATGAAATTTCTGATGAAGATCTACCGGTAATAGATGCGATACTAACGGCAAAAGTAAAAGAAGATACAGATCTTGAATTGTTCATGAAAAAATATTTCAATGCCTTAAGTACTGCTTGTAGGAGAACTTTTTCCTTTAAAAGAACCATGAAAAGTAAAGTTAAAGGAAAAACAGTCCCATGGTGGACAGAAGAACTTACAATATCGCGGAACAAAGTAAATGCTCTCCGAAGAAAGTATCTATAAACGAAAATGACGATTAAATGTTAGCCCTAAAAATAATTATATTAAAACACATTTATCACCCAAACCAGTATATTCAGAATTAATACAAAAACATAACAAATCTGGATGGCCGTCGCCTGGCCGAACCCGGTCACGCGGAATCCTCCTCCACGCCGTGATTATTTCTGCAAAAGAATTAACACATGAGAAATACTCAGTGAGGAGTCAATCATTCACAAAATACACGCGCATCCACCACAAAGGAATGTATTGCAAAATCACACCACAAATAACACATGTATGCAACAAAGTCCAACAGAACAGGGAAAAGGAAATAAGTCACCTTATGCGAAACGCATACCTGCTACTCCATAGCAGTGTGGCCCCGGACTTACGCGTACATACTCAACTGTACCTGCCACCGCCACCCTGGCACCGGTCTTACGCGTACGTATACTCAACTGTACCTGCCATTGCCACCCTGGCACCGGTCTTACGCGTACATATACTCATCTGTACCTGCCATTGCCAGCCTGAGCGGTGTGGTTTATCCCGGCACTCAAATATGGTTACACAACCAACCTTGCCATTACCACCCATGGGAATAGGGAGCTACCATAACCCGAATTCCGCTCAGGTGCTGATCAACCCTAGTGGCTTTACTTCGGCCTTAGGGGCATAGTTACAAAACCAGGATAAAACTATCCCTGCCGTTACCACGCGGTCAATCAGCGAAACCCACGAGGCTAGCAATCGTGGACACATAGATCGCATTCCTGGTTACCCTTATCAGCTCTCTCATCACACCTGGAGGCTCTACCGGGCGCGACCGTTCAACAAGGGTTAGGATAAAGGACAACACCGTAAAATAAGAGAATAATCATACAAATCCGTATCTGCATTACTCTGGCTATCGTGGACTAAAAGTGTGTGTAAGACTCAACTCATAATCATACACATGCTAGATTAACTCTCTCACCTGAATCACAAACCAATCACTACGATATCGATGTTCTCACACTGAAATCTAGAAATAAACTGAAATAAAATACGTGAATACCAGTATCATTAAATGTAGCTCTTATCAAACAGCATCGGTTACGTACCTAAATAGTTAATTAGAAACAAAACATAATCAATTTAATAAAAATAATCTTACGCAAAATAATTACTGTGACATATCAACGTACGAAAAATAATGAAGCTCTAAGACAACAAAGAAAAGAAAAATATTTAGAAGAAAAAACAAGCTATACACGAAAAATTAATACACAAGAAGAAATAGAAGACATTTTATGCAAAATGAACCCAAAGAAAGCTCCTGGAAATGACGGGATCTCTAGCGATATAATACTAAGGACATTTAGAATATTTCCAATATTTACCACATAAATCTATAACCAATGCTTACACAGAGCGTACTTCCCTAAAGATTGGAAAATAGCCACAATTGTGCCAATATTAAAGCCAGGTAAAGAAAATTCGGATCAAGCGGATAAATTCCGCCCAATAAGCCTAATTAACATAGGTGGCAAAGTATTGGAAAAATTAATGATCAATAGAATCATGAATTATTTAAACTCGAACAAAATGCTACATTGTAACCAATTCGGTTTCACCCAAAATAAAGGAACAACTGAGGCTATGATGGAACTCAAAAAGTTTATTGATAAAAGTTTTCAGGAAAAGAAAGTTGTAGTTATGACCAGCCTTGACGTAAAAGAGGCGTTTAATGCTGCGTGGTGGCCAGCAATATTAAATGCATTAAACAAATTTAAATGTCCAATAAACCTGTACAATTTGACAAAAAGCTATTTTACAGAAAGGAAGGCAATACTAGAGATAAATGGAGTAAGAATGGAGAAAGCAGTCAACAGAGGGTGCCCGCAGGGTTCTTGTAGCGGCCCAGGTTTCTGGAATATCCAGTATGACTCATTGCTAAAACTGGAATATGAGAAGTACACCAAAGCCATCGAATTCGCAGATGATCTAATATTTGTAACAGAAGGAAAAAATGCCCTAGAAGCATAAAACAGAGCTAACATAGAATTGAATAAAGTAATGACATGAGCAAGAAAAAACAAGATCCATTATAATGATAATAAATCACAAACAATGCTTATAACAAGAAAAAGGTCACTACTAAACAAAGAAATCAAAATCTTCCTCAACTACAAAGCCCTGAAACAAGTTACTACAATAAAATACTTAGATATACAAATCGACAACAAATTTAGTTTTGACGTACATGTCAAATACATAACAGATAAGTGCTGCAAACTAATTCACACATTGGAAAAGTCCGCAAAAATTACATGGGGGATAAGACAAGAAGCTTTATATACTATCTACAAAGGAGCAATCTTACCCATTTTGTCGTACGGGATCCCAGTTTGGCATGAAGCCATCCAGAAGAAAGCTAACCAGAAAAAACTAAAACAAGTGCAAAGACTAATAAACATTAAAATTCTAAAAGCATATCGGACCATACTTATGAAGCATCTTGTATATTACCTGGGAATACCCCAATAATAATAAAATTAGACGAATATGTACGAATTTATAATCAATTTAAAACTTACTTCAACACAGACAAAGTAATAAAAAGAACAGCGAAGAGTGCGGGAAATGACGTTAGCATTGATAAGTGGGAGAGTAAGTGGTCAAGTAGCAATAAAGGGAACACTACAAAATTATTTTTTCCTTGTGTTCGGTCAAGACTTAAAACGAAATTACTTTACTACTCAAAACTAACAACCATATTAAGTGGCCATGGTAAGTTAAATAGTTACTTTTATAAATTTAAAATAAAGGATAGTGCAGAGTGTAAATGCAGTGACGAAAACCAGACAGTGGACCACATCATTTACGATTGTGCAATACTACATAGTGAACGAACAATTCTCCGAGGCAGTGTCACAAGAAGAAATGGAAATTGGCCCCTTTCACATCATGAACTTGTACAAATATATACCCTTGATTTTATTAAGTTTGTAAATTCTATAGAGTTCGAAAATTTGGTTTAAAACTATGAACAGTTTATGGGAATAATAAGTTACGCAGTAGATAAGTTGAAATATATATTTAACATTTTGTAATATAAATATGTAAGTATCTTAAGACAATTTAGTAATTAAGTAATAACAGTATGTAAGCAGATATATGTATAAGCATGTAATGAATATATATATATATATATATATATATATATATATATATATATATATATATATATATATATATATATATATATATATATATGGAGCATGCTTGAATAAAAGGAATTGAAAAAAAAAACACTCACGCACACGTGTGCGTGTGCGGTGTTGGTATTAATTAAAATGAACCCTAAATTACAGTGAAAGCTAGTGAAAACTAGTGGAGTCAAATGCAGTGTCTATATATAGACAAGGGCTATTTGTATAGTCATCGTTGTTTGATTCGGAAGTTCATCGGTCGCAGGTGACAGAAACTGTAAAAATACCGGCTGTCAGTAGAAATTGTGCGTTTTGACGCATGTTGTATATAAATAGTCGCTTAGTAGCCCGCAGAGAGGTATTGACAGCTTGTAGAACGGTGATAATAAACGTATGTTTAGTATAACGTGAATCACCATAAACAGGCGTGAAATGTTGATTCGAATTTCACTTTGTTACATCCACGTTAGACAGTGGCGTATCCAGGGGGAGGGCGATGGGGGCGTCTTAAATACTAAATTTGAAAAGTTTTGGAATATATCAATACATTTTTCACGAAAATCTGTTCAGAGCTTCAAGTTAAGTGTCACTTCAATTTATTGAGTTTAACCAAAATCTAATATGTTATTCCCCTTGATATGAAAGTCTTAAATAGTATAATTGAAAAGTTTGGGATTGTATAAATATATTTTTCACGAAAACTGTTCAGAGCCTCAAGTAAAGTATCTGTTGCGGCGCAGGTCACTATTTCGAACTCTAGTGGCTGAAATAAGTGATACCGTGGAGAGCCTACTTGCGTTGCGTTGCGTGGATGTGAGTGGCTGGATTAGCGGATTGACTGAACGTATTAGCGGTACAATATGACGCAATAAAATTAGAAAATGCGCAGTTATATAATATAAATTCTACGAAACAGAAAATATTCAACTGGGAGTTGACGGGTAAAACACTCTTCACCTGCAGGAGCGCTCTACAGGTCTTCACAAGAAGGGTGTGCTCTAGGAGTAAAAGGATCATAAGGGTTGGCCCACAAATATTGTATAGGAATGCGAAGCTACAACCCCAAACCTAACAACAGTAAAAGATAGAAGCAAATAACTGATAAAGCGAATGCGCAAGACTTCAGCAAAATAATAAAGTCTGTGATAATGTGGTGCATGTATAAGTACAAAATATGGATTAAAGAATGCACAAATGTGTGTAAAATAAGCGGATGAATCTGGGAGAGTCATGCACGGGTGTAGCAAATAAATATGAATTAAACTTAACAAAATAAATATAATGTGCATAAATATTCAACATACAAATTCCAAACGTATATGAAAAAACTGCTTTTGAATAAGTGTATAAAAATATCTTAAGTATAAAGATTCCCAAATTAAATAATACAAAGTAATTATTAAAGTGTGTAACACAACACAATAATCGTGAAAAGAATATAACATGTGGTCGAGGACCATGTGAGTGAAAAATATAGGTTATGTTGTAAGTTACAAATGTATAGTACGCAAATTGGCAAATAAATGTAACAAAAACTGTATTCACTGCGAGCAAGAAGCGTGTATATAAATTTAAAGCTACCTTGAGACATGCGATGCAAATAAGCAGAATTTTGTTCCTTGTGCAACAATGTGGCAATCCCAGGTGCTGCGAATAGGTTATGGGTATTTCAAATCACTGGTATTGAGTGTGAATAGTGTAAATGTGTTCCAATATAAAGTTGGAAAGAAATGTGTGTAAATAACTGTGTTGTAAAATGTGCAAAGCACATGTGCGACGGTGATTATTTTTAATCACGTTTAAGTAATTTTAATAAAGTGTACAAGAGTTAAACTGCACTGGTTAACTAAGTATTAATTTTTATAAATTGAAAATAGAGCAATAATGGCTCTGAACAATCACAAAACTTGTGTGAAAAATCAAACAGCTGGCCAAATGCCGAAAACTGTGTGCGTAAAAACGTGTGAATACGTTGAGTGCTGGACGAGAACAGACAGAGAAATACCTTTGATTATATAGTACCATGAAAGATAGGCAACCGTTGCTCGTACGGTGAAACGCGTATTTTGTACAGAAAACAGCAGAGCCATCTATCAGTCTAAACATGATTTAAATTAAACTGATTTGTATAGTTTATAATAGATGCCAGTCACCGCGTTCTCTCAGTAAATTGTGGATATAAAAAAGTTAAATAAATTAAAATTGTCATTTTTTACGAATTATTACTATTTAAGTAGGTATAATTTAAGTTTAAGTTAAATTGTAAAGATTTATATATATATATATATATATATATATATATATATATATATATATATATATATATATATATAAGGCCAAGATTTAAGACGTACATTTTTTTCGTTCTTAATCAGGTCACGGGGGCTACACATACAATACTTTATTTTATTTTGGTTCTCGAAATTCAAGGATTCAATAGGTATAGAGCGCGAGAAAACACGTGACTCGAGCAACCTTGAAGTGCTTGGAATCAGCTGACATCTATGCGCGTGTCACTTTGACAAGAACAATGTCACTTTGACAAGACCAATGTTTTAACGAACTTTAATTTTGAACTGCTAAAAAATTATTACTTTTAATTTGTGTTATACTGCCTGAAAATTGTAAAATAAATCAAAACCTTGGTCTTGTCAAAGTGACACGAGAACACAAATCAGCTGATTAAAAGCACTTTAAGGTCGCTCTACTCACGTGCCTGCTCGCGGCCAGTATATCATGTTATACTGGCGTTGTGAATTGCAAGTGTGCTGTGGTTTCTACGTAATTTATTAGTGTTTCTATGTTGTTTATTATAATTTAATGCCGTATGAAAATGACAGATATCGGTTATTCCAAAACAATATTGGATATATTTGAAGCTGCACACGGCAAGTTGGTTCCACACAAGTCAAAAAAAATCTGATGTGGCCAGCACATTACCTTCCGTCAGTTCTATGTATTTTGTATAAATGTCATACATAAAGTTCATTGCAAAAGATTATATTTCTTGTACATTACCTTAAGGCAGTTGTATATATTTTATGCAAATTCCACACAGAAAGTTTCTAACAAAAGATCCTATATTTCCAGTAAAATTATAACATAAACATACTGTCAACTGCACTTGACACTGACACCTTTCAATCAGAATTTTCTTAACGTAGCAGCTGTTTCCAAAGTTATAGCAAAGCTGACTAATATATATGATATTTAATATCTTTATAATTTTTTAACTCTATGTCCATTTAATATGAAGTATAAAATACATTCAAATAGTATAGAGAATAAATAAGTCTTTAATATTTATAATAACATTAAATGTGAAAAAATGATATTTAACATCGTTTTTTCAAGAAAAACTGTTAAAATCTTCAAATGAGGGCACTTCCGGTTGACCAATTATAACCAAAATCTAATCAGCTCTTCACATTGATGTAACGAAGAGGAATACGAAAGAATTATAATTTTTGGAATTGTAGTATTAGAGTTATCGCATTAGAAAATTTTGTCACACACAGACACACACACACACACACACACACACACACATACATACACACACACACACACACACACACACACACACACACACACACACACACACACACACACACACACAGACATCATCGTAAAAATAGTAAAATCGTATTCTAGGGACCCTAAACGTGCTTATTTATCAAAAACTCACCACCGAATTTTTTGACCAAAGACAATACCTTCCTTACCTAAAGGTGACGGAAGGTAAAAAGTGTACGAGAACGTATATACGAAAGATTTGCGAGTGGCTGTGTTCAAAAAAAGTGATTTATCGAATTTGTTGTGTTGTTTGACCTTTATCCATAAACCACAATTTTGATATGTTTGAATAGCTGTTGCCGGGCAATAAAAGCCAAATTACGCACGCTTTTGAGGGCAAATAAACAGGTTTATGATTCCAAAATAAATTCATTCACATTGTTTAAAAAAAAATTATTTAGGAAATACATAAATTAATTTTATATCAATTTTATGAACATAAAAAATAACTAGAATAAATTTATTCAAATCTTATATTTTCTCCAAGAACATGAGTTTCGTTTTTTTTTTTTTGGATTTCCATAAGACTGTTCTTCTTAATTTTGTTATTCATTTCATAAAAAAAATAAAAAAATAAATATAATAAATAAAAAATGGCATACGATACATTTACTAAAAAATTGATATTACAATTTTAACATTGTCACTATTATGTCTGTAAGTGTGTGTGTATGAATGTGTGGATCTTCCGCTATAACTCAAATACTCATTCAGAAAATTTTGAAACCTTGTATTTCTATCTTATTTTAATATAGAAAGAAGCCATTAAATTTTAGTGTAAATCAGATAACAGGAAATGATACTTTACTTGAAGCTCGAAATAGTTTTTCTTCGAAAAATACCTTTCAATGATAATTTTTAGAGATTTATGTTATTATAAAAATTAAAGATTATTAAATTTCCTACAGGTTTGCATTAATACTTTTTCCATATATTTTATGGATGAATTTATAAAATTATCTTTAATTTAAATCCCGGAGTCAACGCTTTAAACAAACACAACTGCTTGATTACACAGTTCAGTTCTCAAATGTATGTAACTGACAGGTGAATGTCACTGTCAAAGAACTAATCATTTCAAATTAATAGTAACGTTTTTTTTTTAAAAAAAAAGTAAATAGAACAAAAGTTATATGGAAAGGAATTCAATACAGTTTCCAGTAAATATGTAAATATATATTTAAATTATAAAAAAAAATAAAAGTTAAATTGGTATTGAATCACATCAGATTTTTACCTTCCGTCACCTTTAGGTAAGGAAGGTATTGTCTTTGGTCAAAAAATTCGGTGGCTAGTTTTTGATGAATAAGCACGTTTTAGGGTCCCTAGAATACGTTTTTACTATTTTTACGATGATGTCTGTATGTGTGTGTGTGTGTATGTATGTGTGTGTGTGCGTGTGTGTGTGTGTCTGTGTGTGACAAAATTTTCTAATGCGATAACTCTAATACTACAATTCCAAAAATTATAATTCTTTCGTATTCCTCTTCGTCACATCCATGTGAAGAGCTGATTAGATTTTGGTTATAATTGGTCAACCGGAAGTACTCTCATTTGAAGATTTTAACAGTTTTTCTTGAAAAAACGATGTTAAATATCATTTTTTCACATTTAATGTTATTATAAATATTAAAGAATTATTTATTCTCTATACGATTTGAATGCATTTTATACTTCATATTAAATGGACATAGAGTTAAAAAATTATAAAGAAATTAAATATCATATATATTAGTCAGCTTTGCTATAACTCTGGAAACAGCTGCTACATTAAGAAAATTCTGATTGAAAGGTATCAGTGTCAAGTGCAGTTGACAGTATGTTTATGTTATAATTTTACTGGAAATATAGGATCTCTTGTTAGAAACTTTCTGTATAGAATTAGTATAAAATACATACAACTGCCTTAAGGTAATGTACAAGAAATATAATCTTTTGCAAGGAACTTTCTGTATGACTATACAAAATACATAGAACTGACGGAAGGTAATGTGCTGGCCAGATTTTTTCTTAGTGTTTTGTAGTTTTCTCTTTCTTGGTGTTATAACTAATTCTGGTGAAATGGGAATATTTGTTGAATAAGTCTAAAAATTTAGTGAACGGTAGCATTTCTTTTTTGGTGGAGTCAATTATGTTACTTCATCATGTACAGTCACATCGTTTTCAAGAACATCATAATTTTTTTTAATAACTTACAATATACTTTCTTTATTGGTTGTTTAACACATACTTTGGGTGATGGTAGTGAACTAGTTGAAATAATTTCAAATTTAAAAGGTAAAGTGTGACATACAAGTCTTTTTTATTTGAAGAACCTAATATAAATTCAGGCTTAAAATGACTTTCACAAAGAATATTTGATAACAGTTCTTCATTAGTTAAATTATACACGTTTAAATTTCCGAAATATTCCAACCATTTTTGTAGTTTTGCAGAATCTGTCACAGGAAACATAAAAAATTACATATTTTTGTTATCACGTCTATTATTATTACTGTTTATATTTAAACATTTATGACGCGAATTAGATATTTTAATTTTTTTTTTAATACACAGAACACTGAACAGAGAAATTAGATAGTTGCGCAAAGCAAAGCAGTGGGCGAAATTCGGATAGTGATAGTGCTTGCTGAGCTGTTCTGCTGCCGATCACGCGCTTGTTGAAGAGAGGAGAGCCGGAGAGCCCAGTCCAATCTCACGCTCTCTCTCCTCTCTTTGAAGAGGGCAGCACTTACTCGCATATCATCGCGTTGAAGTTACGCGTTTCACTTGTCTACATATAGTTGCATATCTTTTAGTAGTATATAATCAAAGGAAATACTTATAAATGTCCGGCGTGGCTAGCAAAGTCGAGAAGCCGATTCAGCTTCACAGATGTCGATAGAGGTCCCAACAGTATCACTTCCGGTTTATCAATTTTAGCCAAAATCTAATATGTTGTTCCCCTTTACAGAGAAGTCTTAAATACTAAATTTTGACAGTTTTGGATTATATTATAATATAATTTTCACGAAAATCAGTTCAGAACTTAAATAAAGTATCACTTCCGGTTTACTAATTTAGCCAAATTCTAATATGATGTTTCCTTTAATATAGAAGTCTTAAATACTAAATTTCAAAAGTTTTGGATTATATCATGATATATTTTCACGAAAATCTGTTCAGAGCTTCAAGTAAAGTATCACTTTCTGTTAATCAATTTTAGCCAAAATCTAATGTTATTTTTCTTAATATAAAAATCTTATATACTAAAACTGAAAAGTTTTGGATTATATTTTAATATAGTTTTTTTTTATAAAAACTGTTTTGGGCTTCAAGTAAAGTACTACTTCCGGTTATCCAATTTTACCAAAAATCTAATCAACTCTTTATATGAATGTAGAAAGCTCAAATACGGAAAATGAAAATTTTTAGAGGTTTGTTATAAACACACACACACACACACATACACAATTATACACACACACAAACACAAACAAACACGCACACACACACACGCACACACATACATACACACACAAACACGCACACACATATACACACATACATACATACATACACACACACACACACACACACACACACACACACACACATACACACACACACAAACACACACATCATCATCGTGAAAATAGTAAAAACGTGTTCTGGGGACCCTAATTCGTGCTTATTCACTGAAAACTCGCTATCGAATTTTTGGACCAAAACATTATCTTTCTTACCTTCGGTATGGCGAGAGGTAAAATATGGTAGCGGATCAAAGGTGACTGATATATTTTCTTATTTAATGTTTTTAATATTTTTAATGTATCGTTCCTACCTTAATTTCTTAAAAAATGTTTGCTTTTATTTTAAATATGAGAAAATAACATGAAATTGTTTGAAATATATGTATATATTTATAAAAATATGCGAAATGTAAATACACAAAAATTATATACCTATAAATTTCTTCCATATCGCCCCCTCCTCCTAGACCAAAATCCTAGGAACGCCACTGCTGTTACAGAGCGTAGGTGCATTTTATATTTTTTACAACCAACATTCACCATAATACACATCGTTATACAGTATGTTTAAAGAAAATAAACCTAACTCGGAGTAGGCCACAAACAGAGAAACGTATGCCTGAACATTATTCAATTCAATAGTCAAGTTCTCAAACTTGAGTTTGAAATGTGATTTTAATGAGAAAAGATGATAAAGGATATAGTATATTTCCATTCGCCGTTTTCTAATCTGTTCCCATTTCTAAAATAAGTAGAAAAGCTTTGATTTCTTTAGATAACATTTTTGACAATATTTCGTGTCAAATTGACATTTAATTAAACAAATTTAAATTGACATACGTTTCTTTGGTCATAGCCTACTCCGAGTTAGGATTCTACACACTCTGCAAATTTATCAATTTTTCAAGTAATCCATTAAACAAATGACCGATTAATCAAATAAATGGGATTAATAAATTGTATAATTATAAATGCTAATTTGGAAAAAGGTTATTAAACGAAGTAAATATTAAATCGTGACAAATCTCTTTATTTATTATTTTTCAACTTATTTTTGTTTATATGGAATTTGCCAAGTTACTTATAAATAGATGTACTGACTCGATCGAAATTAACACATATAGAAAATATAACATACATATACAGAATGATCAAAAATAGCTGAAGGTCAAGTGATAATTTTTGTTCCAAAATAATGATAAAATTATATTTCAATTTTCCATAATTCATCAAAAATATATTCCATATAAAACAGTTGATGACAGGTGCATGACAATTGATTGATATCATTGCCGTACGTTGATTCATTTGACATTTGTTTCGCAAACGTTCGTGAAAAATCTTTAAGTATTTTTTTCGCATTATGACTCTTAATGAAGAGCTTGACAGATTTCTTTATATTTTCGTTCTGGTGAACGTAAAGAAGTTTGTTCTTAGGAATATTCTTATGACAGCTAAAAAATTCGAAAGGTACGCCCGTGGAAATAGTAATGCTCTCATACTATACTCTATTTGAGATAAGAATAGACTTAGGAGTAAGATAGGGCTTACGATTCCAACTTTCTGATTGCAAACGAAGTTTACAATAGCAATAAGTAAAGCAGGCATATTGTTTATTCCATTTTGATTTTATAATCTATTTAACAACTTTAAATAACTGTTTACTTACTAAATAATTAAAAATCATGACATTTTGACGTTTTGAGCTGTCAAGTATATCATACACGAAACTAAACTAATTCATAAGTTTTCTGTGTGTAAAACAGGCTGGCGTAGCAGCGCCACCAAGTCTATTCTTATCTGATATACAGTATAAGTAAGTAGCAAATGTCAAAATCGTATAGAACGGCACGCCATTTTTGATCACTCTGTATAAATGTGACGTAACACATATATTTGGATACTTTTAATATTTTAAAGCGAAGAACCCGAATGATACGCAAAATTACTTGCAAGTTCTACATATTCTATTTAAAAAAATATTTTTAATACTTTAATAGTTTATATATGACTACGTTTATCTTGATAATTCAAGCGGCTTCAAGTATATTATGACTTGAAAAATCCTATTGGTTTATCTTAGCGGATTGAAAATAGGATTGCGTTATTTTCAGTCTTCTTTAAATTTGTATTGACTAAAAAAGATAGTTAAATACTTAATTATGCAGACAGACAGGGACAGGTATATGATATGATATAATTTCATCTTGGATATATAACCCCAAAATCTAAAAAATTGTCATGTTTTTATTTGTATTCTCTTTCAAAAACATTAAAAAACATTTATTTCTTTTCTTTATAAAATGAGGTAAAATGCGAACAACCAACAACTGATATGAATTTAGTAACACTGCAACATATTGCGGATGTGCGCATGCGTAGTTACATTACTTGAAGCTTCACTGTTTATTTCGACAGTAATCAAGCCGCTTCGTAAGTCCAAGCCAGTTATTTTATAGGCTTGACTTGACATTTTCAAGCGGCTTCAAATATTAATATCAATCGTTTATTTCAAAGATTAAAAAGAGATTTATTAAATTCAAGCGGCTTTAAAAGTCGAGATAAACGTAGTCTATTAAACTAACAATAATATATTTTTATAATTGAGAATTATATGATTTTCATAGTGAAATTGGTTCAGCATCCTGTTTTGACAAGGCAAGTCATCATTACTAATTGTCCCTTATATATTAATATATCTATTTTATCTTCACTAATTATATTACTCAAAATTCATAGCACGGTTTTTTGCAAGAAGATACATCGCATGATGCTTTCCAAATCCATAGGGAACACCAATATTTTTTTATTATCAATTATTCTATATTCCTTCTACAAGGTTCGATCTCATAAATTATATTTTTAACATTACTATTTAACATTCTCGTCATTTCTTCGGCAACAATAAAATAAACTCCTGGAGAGCCAGAGCTGGGGTCTCGTGTTGGTGTTTCCTGGACATCGATCGCATCTGTGGTGGGTGTATTAAGTGGAAGAAGTTTCTGGATCACAAATTCGTTTGTTAACATTATCACGACCGGAGCGGAAGCCAGCTAGCCCCAAAGTCTTACTGCACAGATACGCTATCAACACAATCATCACAATAGCGGGAAAACAATCGAAAGAGGATTGTAATAAAATAGGATAAGAGGCAGATAACACAGGAGAGGAATAAAGGTTTTATGGAATATATTTCTTTATTTATATTTTAAAGTTTTATAGTAAGCAAATAAGTACGGATATGATATCCGACCACGACACCTTGATTTTTGCATCACAAATATTATATATTAAGATGTTTTCCATATCATTTAAGTAAAATACAATTTTTAAAAATTACAACAAATTTTAAATTTTTATTACCCGAAGGCATTTAGAATACTTATAGAGTATCTGAGATGAACAGGGAAACTAAATTGCAATTGACATTAGTGCGGTAAATGGTGAAAGGGGAATTATGTTAAATGACGTTTAAAAATACATCGATGCCTAAGTTTTTTTCTTAAAGACGTCACAAGTTACAAGATTTACGCACTGAACTATTTAGAGAAAATAACATTTAAATAAATAATTCTGCGTATTTTTACATTCTTTTATTCTACGTATACAGTCTACAATAATAATTAAATTCTGTTTAATTACCCTGTAGTAAAATACCCCATTGACAAAATTGGCACCCCTGGTATATTAAATTTCTCTATTCATTAGACAACGTCTAGTTGTGCCCATAATTTAATTACAATATTGATTTTTGATAGATACAATGACTGGCTGCAACAATATTTAATTGAGAATTAAAAAATAAATTTAATTAAAATTTCCATTTTTATACGTATAAAATATATGTACGGGCCAAAACCCAACACATATTTCGGCCGATTTACATTTTAAACAAATAAATTACAAAATCTACGCATATGGTTAGATATTTCTATAAATTTCTTCTGACTAGTTTGAAATATGGATTTTAAAATTACAAAAACTAAATATGTTATTCAAGTATTCTGCCATGTAATATTGGGTTGCATGTTACATTACCTTTATTAGTAATACTAGCTTTGGTTCTATTAAGCATTGTATCCCAAAGCCCTGTAAATTTCTTTGTGAGTATTGTCCCATATCTTGAAATGTAGGCTTTACTGTACGCATTGGATTTTTAGGAAGTTGTTTATCATTATGCTAAAAGTAAAGGGTCTCGGTAGAAACTAAGTCTGAACTAGAACACGACTCTTATAATACCAGTCGAACTGTTATCACCCGTTATTTGGCCCACCGTTTGTTTTTTTTAATTAAGCCTAAATATAAAGTAGCCGAAAATTTTTGTAGAAATTTGTAACCATTTGCTTCGGGTTTATAATTTGTTGAAAATGTAAACCGGCCGAACTATTATGAGTTTGGGTTCGTATTATATAAGTGCTCATTTTGCATTAATTTTTGTTTAGTTTTCAATTAAAATATTGAAGCAACCGGCCAACAGTGTTTTCTTTTAATAATGGATAAAATGCAATGTTTAATGTACTCGTACGTACGGTAAATTCTTTGAATTCATTCCATTTCAATATGATGCATTAAAATAATTAGTGTTAATATTTAAATGCATATACTAACATCCTAATATACACATCAAAGGGCCAAGTTACATACCTGTTTATGTGTACATAAGGCCCATATAATTTTGTTATTATACATTTTGTCATGATAGCATAGCGCATAGCGTAGCCTTGTAGTGAATATAAAAAAGTAAATTTTGTTAAGTACACATATTCAAAATACTACAGTAATAAGGGACACAAGAAAATATAAAAAATAACTAACGCTAGCCTAGCAAAAATTTGCGTTTGTTAGCGCTAGATACGTATTGAACGGTATTTATTTTGTTAAACCTAGAGAGCGAACGCAACTTAAAGGAAAAGTTCTGAAAACTCAAAGACTTCCATATTAAATAAATCTAATATTATTACTGTTAGAGGATGTACTTCCTTGTTTCTTGTATTTTGACACTTTGTTACCATGTTTGTACCACAATATAACCTCAAAATTAAAAAGTACTTACACGCAACAAAATAATACAAAAGATGACGGGTGCAATTACCTACGATTTCGCTAGATGTCATAGCAAAATCTTTCTCGCTAGAGCTATTTCTTCTAGCGCTAGATCAGCGTTAGATTCTAGCAAATCGTTCAATTAGTTTGGTAGTTTAGCGCTACCTAGCGCTAACCCGGCTGAACGCGAGCAATGATGCGACTGTTACCTAGATTACGCTAGTATATTAATAATGAGTAGGTACTTAAATAATCGTGAAAGCAAACAATGGGGTCCTCCACTATTTTTTTTTTATATATTTTTTAAGTAACTTTTATATATCTTCTCTTTAAATCTAAATGAACAGGTGATTAGATTTTTGTTACAAATGGTAAACCGGAATTACCCTAATTTGAAGGCTTTAACAGTTTTACTCGAAAAAAACGCAGTTAAAAATCAGTTTTTGACTTTTTACGTTAGGTATTATAAATATTAAAGAATATTTTATTCTCTTCTATTGATTGCATTTTTTTTTCTCCATATTAAATGTATTTGGATATAAAAATTATAAATAAATTCATTTACATAAATCTTCCAACTTATGATGGTACAAGCACACCATGGAAATAGTAAATATTATTAATTGACACATGTCCATGTCAAGACAATATTTGCTTAGTTTCTGAAGTAGTTGTAAGTATTGGAAATATACTTTTTTTGCAAGAAAATTTCTCTATAGTATATGGAGTTTATAGAAGATACGTAGAATTGACGGAAGGTAATGGGTTGGTCACATGTTTTTGATTTTGAGTTGAAAAACATTTTCAACGTATTTTTGAAATGTACAACTATAGTGAAGTGAACAGAAAAAGGAAAAAGAAAAGTACCTGCATTTGATTGTTTCTAAGCTATAATGAAATTGTTTCATATTTAATTAAATTTTATAAGACATTGTTAATTAAACTTAATAAAAATTGTTAGTCCTACTTAGTTTTTGTTTATTTGATAAGCGTTAAAATTTTAAAAAAGAATTGCTGAATATCTTTCTAAAATACTATTGTTAAAAATATTTTTTAAATTACGCGTAGGAAAAGTTGTAAACTTAGTGAAATACAAGATAGTACAGGGTGCGGCAAAGCAACCTCTCTAGTTTTGAAGGTGAATTAAAAAAATAAATACTCGTTAAAAAAAATTATCTCCTAAACTTACAACGTTGGAAGTTTTATTTCATGTAGTTTTGATAATAATATCGGCCAAGTTGTGACCCTCATTGTCCAAACACTGTTACAAGCGACTTATGAAGTTTCGTATACCTCTTTCGAATATTTCTTGGGGTCTACGGCAGAATTCTGTGAGGATTGCTTCATTTAAGGTTTGCAGGTTCCTCGGCTTTAAGACTACCCCACAGAAAAAGTTCGTACCGTGTTAAATCTTGCGAGGGAATATCGCCTCTCAGGGAAATCAAGTGTCTAGCCCAAAGAACATTTTCTCGACACTTGAATTGATGCTCGCGTTGAGTGTGTCCTGGCTCCATCCTGCTGAAACCAGACATTCTCAAGGCCAAGTTCTTCAAAAACTGAGGCAAAAAAATTCTGGAGCAGGTTCACACACCCTTAAAACTAATGGTAACTACCCGAATTCCCTGTGTCGATGTTTTCGGTTGTTCGAACAGTCCATGGTTGTCCACGTCCTTTCCTGACAATAGATCCTGTTTCCCTGATGTTTTTTTTTTACCTACAATGTAATCCATGGCAAAAGTTAGTTGCTCGCTCGTAACCAACGCCGTTCTTTGGATTTTGAGGCTTCGAGTCGAATCTTCCACTCCCCCCTTAATATACCTTCAAATTCAATTTCAGAAAAAGTAATTTCAATTTCAGCATATATTACTTCAATTTCAGAAAAAGTAAATTCTATATCAGAATGTTAAATCAATTTCAGAAAAAGTAAATTCGGTTTCAGAAAAAGTAAATTTAATTTCAGAAAAAGTAAATTCAATTTTAGAAAAATAATACCAAACAAAATATACTTTTTCTGAAACTGAATTTACTTTTTCTGAAATTGAAGTTGAAGGTATATTAAAGGAGAGTGGGAGATTCTACTCGAAGCCTCAAAAACCAAAGAACGGCGTTGGTTACGAGCGAGCAACTAACTTTTTTCGTGGAATAAGGTAGTTCCCTGCGGGGCCTCACTAGCTTCCGGGCCTCGGGCATATGTCCGGATAACCGACCTTAGGGATGCTACTGCTCGTACCGCGATCACGGTTTTAATTAAAACTTTGTTTTAAGAATTATCAAATTCAAATTTCAATATTTAATTTCGCCCTTATGTTTAAAGAACGATTTTTTTAAAAAAAATATTTTAATGGTTATGGTTTTAAATCATATTTTTTTATTATTATTTTTATTATTTAATAATGAAATTCGACATTTCTTAAAACAGCTTTTCCCATCCACCTGCCTCCATAGACACCACCCCCGCTCTTTTACGACCTCACAGTGCCATATTAAAACTGGGAAGGTTGCGCTGCCTCAGCCTGTATAATTAATAAATTTCTAACTCTTGATGAATAAATTATTAACCTATTAAAAACTTATTGAATTTGCCATCTTTAGAGCTTAGTTGATGAATCTTTAGCAACGTAATACATACTTAGGTACATCAAAAGTTTATAATTTATATGAAAATTTTATTTTTTTTATTTCATTTCCAATTACTTATAAAGAGAAAGACACCTTAAGTTGAAAGAGTAATAATAAGAAGTATCATTTTCATCGATATCAAATAATTATTATTATTAAAAGAGTTTAACTTACCTATGCACAATAATAATCAATAGAATTTATTAATTAGATGAATTTTAATTAAAAGCTGTGCAATCGGTTCGTTTCATTAAATACAAATTCTATTAACAAATTATCATCATAACCTTTATAAATTAAAGCTTAGTAAATAATTAATTTTAGTTCTTGAATAAAGTGCAGTAATATTGTAATTTAATTTAAAACATGTAAAAAATTTATAAAAAAGTGGACGTTTCTAGTAATTTTCAATGCAATGTTCCAATAAAACTATTTCAACCTGCACTTCAGATATTCAAAATAGTGCAAAATTCAACAAAGAATACTTGAGCTGAATATTCCGCATAAAATAACATGTGAATGTGAGCAATAAAACAAAATGATATCCGCATATTTCTCTCGAGGTATACGCGATTCTTTCAAAAATAAAATTTTCTTGTACACGATTACGGTTATAAATATTCTAATAATAATGTTACGAGACCAGTTGTACCAAACTGATGGTTCGACCATATCAATCATTTATTGCGCAAAAATGACCTCCATAATGTTTATGGTAAAATTATATAGTCGGAGTCTGCATAAAATAGATTAGCATAGCATAACTACAATTTGATGGTATTCATAATATATTTTCATTAATGCTTACAATTTTACTATGTATAATTTTATATAAAAAATATTAAACTACCTATTCATTAACATGTAGATCTTTCATATTAAATATAGGTACAGAGTGACTGAAAAAAGTATTAAAATAAGTCTTCACAGTCTTTCTGGATATATTTCCAATTTACATATAATACGATTTTCAATTTTTTATTTCAGGAATAAAGTACCTTTTTCTACAAATCTGTTAAAAATTGACTTTTTAATGTTTCTTTCTAGGGTTGAAAATGTGTCTGTATATATAGTCATGTAATTCTCTTGTACATTTCTCAGTCTCAGGCGTAAAAGCCGAAATCGCGATAAAGATAATAAATCCCAGTTTGTGAAACTTAGCCAAGTGTTAATTATTTTACCTGTTAAAAGTTTCATTATATATGACATCAGAATTAAAAGTGTGCCAGATCGTTGTTACTTTTAACACTAGTGTTCAAAGTAAATTAGTCACATTGGTAATAACTAATATAACAAATCAACATTTTTGACATATGTCAAAAAATTATTATACTTTGTTTTATTTAAGCCATTCTGCAGATAGCGCTCATATCAGCGCCAGTTTTAAGTAGCCGAAATTACATTGGGTAAATTTGTCCCTTGTATCCAATTTCAACCAATTAGAAAAGTCAAAACTATTCCCTATTCTCTGCAATACTAAATGCAACAAGGTACAGCGATACAATTTTTAATGTATAAATAGTATTTGTAGAAAAAATAGTGTGTAATATACTTGTTAAAAGTGATTTTATTTTGTTTGAAGCTTTGGATTACTCGGCTTCACGTCGTGTTCTCACAAAATAAAATTTCACTTTTAACACATCATAAATAACCATTAATTTATTAGTGTAATAAAAACATTTAATATCACTGTATATTTAATCAAATTTAACTTAAAATTGAACAAAAAGCGTGTGGTATTAAATTATTTTATCATATATTTCATATAACACTATCATATATTGCACTGCTGGTTAAATTGTTGTAGGTAGTACGAGTATTTCATGCCAACCTCCATTATGGGAAATGTAAAACATTAAAGTAAACGAAACACATTGTCACAATTTATTGTGGACTAATTTAAAACGAACACAGACCGAAATCACATATTTGTGCATTATTAGGTTACATTAAGAATGTACGTTTAGAAAACTAACAAATACAAATTGGTATCTTTTGTGCATTGGATTAGTCTGTTACGATTTGCTTAAAATTAAGAAATAAATTTCTGTCTTTAGATAAATTCACAACGCGCAGTAGATGTTTATTTTTTTTAGCGTTTTCGGGTAATCTAGCATGGCTTTAATGCATTGTATGTTTCATTGTGGTACAAATGTGTATTTTCAAAAATCAACAGATACTTTCGTGATAGTAAGCTACAAGTTTTTATATGCTTACAATGCTATTGGTTGTAATAATTAATTCAATTTCTATTGGCTAAAATAAAATATTTTTTCATTGTTATAAGAATATTATAAATATTTTTTCTGGAAAGTAATAAAATATATTTTTATCAAACTTTCCAATTATATTTTCTGCAAATTACTTTTACCTCCCGCTACCCTTGGTAAGGGAGGTACCTATAGGAATCGTGCTAAAAATCTCATATCAAGAGTTTGGTAAATAACCACTATTTAAGGCCCTTAAAACCCAATTTTAATATTTTCACGATGATGTCTGTGTGTATGCGTGCGTGTGTGTGTATGTATGTGTGTATGTGTATGTGTGGATCCTCCTCTCTAACTCAAATACTAGCATTCAGAAAATTTTGAAACCTTGTATTTCTACCTTATTCTAATATGGAAAGAAGTCATTGGAGTGTGGTGTAAATCAGATAATCGAAAATGGCAAGCTCAAAGTAGTTTTTCTTCAAAAAATACCTTTAAATGTATATTTTAGAGTTTTATGTTATTATAAAAATTAAAGATTATTAAATTTTCCACACGTTGGCATTAATACTTTTGCTATATATTTTATTAAGGCCCACTTTTACAATTGATGGATAAAGTATGGTATAGCTATCGGAAGTATATCTTTATCCTAGCAACTATACCTCCGATAAATAAGGCTGTCTTTTACAATATATTTTTAACTTAGATAGTTATACCAGGAATAACGTCAAATCACTTTAGGTTGGTATTGAAACAATAAAAATTATCTTCTTGTCAGACTATTTGAGTTTTTTAATTGTCGTTATTTGTGCTGTCAAACTTGGATTTTGATACTGTAGTATTCTTTATTAATTAAATAATAAAAATACTTCTAATTAAATATTTATTTTCAAAAACGTCACATTCTACACAACAATCTTAACAACTGAAAAACTACTTTTTTGTTCCAACTCTATCTATGATTCCTAAATACACTACATTTACCCCTTCTTTTTAGTAAATAGATATTTTCACTAGTCAAATAAATATTAACATTGAACACAATATAAAATAAATACAACTAATTATTTTAATACGTAATCTTTGAATTTCTGTGGGATTTTTCTTTCTCTTCTCGGCCGTATACTTGTATCTCCTGGTAATATTCCGGGATTAGCAGCAGGTTGTATAGTCTCAGTTCCTTCTTCGTTGTTTTCTGGTTCTTGACTTAGAAACTTTTTCATAAATGATGAATTTCGCCGTCTAATTTTTCCTTCTGGTGATTTGATGGTGATATCACTTTCATTTTTGTCAACTATTGTCAATGGATCCTTTTCAAAATTAGTTTGATATTTACTGTTCTTCGACTGCTTAACTAATACTTGATCCCCAATATTTAAATCTGAATCTCTAGCATGCCTTTTTGTATCTACGTATTCTTTTCCTTTCATCTTCGCTAACCAATCCTTATCTCTTACTTCATCATCTGCTTTAAATTTTTTCTGATCATTTTCTTCTTGAAATATAGGTAATTTGCATTGGATTGTTCTCCCAAACATTAATTCAGTTGGAGTTCTTCCAGTTGTACCGTGTACGGTTGTACGATACATTGCTAGATAGTCGTATAGATCTTTCTTCCAATTATTTTGATCGAATTCATACGATATTTGCAATCGTTTTAAAAGAGATCTATTTTGTCTCTCCACCTCCCCATTGGCTTGTGGCCATAAAGGTGTAGTTTTTATATGATCTATATTGTATTCTTTACAAAAATCAACAAATTCTTGACTGCAAAATTGTCTTCCATTATCAGTTTTAAGAGTTCTTGGAAAACCAAATCGGGTAAATATAACAATTAATTCGTCTATGGTTTTACTGCTCGTAATATTCTTCATAATTACTATTTCGTAATATCGACTGTAATAGTCTGTTACAACAAAAATATATTCACCTGAGATTAGTGGACCTTTAAAATCTGCACATACATCTTCCCAGGGTTTCTCTGGTAATCTTGTTCTCTTGATTTCTTCTGGAGGATTTGGTTTACTCACCAGCTGGCAACCATGGCAATGTTTCACAAATTTCTCAGCTTCTTTATCTAAACCTGGCCACCATACTTTCGCTCGCAGTCTATTTTTCATCTGGACAATGCCTGGATGACCTTCGTGTGCTAATTTTAAAATATTATTTCTAAGTTTATTTGGTATTATTATTCTGGTTCCCCTGAGAATAATTGAACCCATACAGCATAATTCGGTCTTCAAGTATTCATATATCTTTAATTCTTTTGTCCAATAATTTGTATGAAGAGCTTTCTTCAAAGCTATTAATTCTTCATCTGTCTCGCTAAGTTCTTTAATCGTAGAAAGTGGTATTGCCTTGGGTCTACTGTATTCTGCAATATTCCTGACGTATTCTTCATTCTTTTTGTCGAATTCATTATTCTTATTCTCCTCAATGGGTGCTCTGGGTATGTTTGCTCGAAACGTAAACGTATCTAGAGAAGCTCGTTTAAGTGTGTATAATGGAGTGCTAGTGCCTGCTTTGATGTATGGAAGCGAATGTTGGGCATGGACGGGAAAGCATAAAAAGAGAGTGACTGCCGTGGAAATGAGGTATTTACGTGGAGTATGTGGATATGTAAGACGGGATCGCGTGAGGAATAATTTGGTGTATGAAGAATGTATGGTTAGGAAGAATGTTGTTAAGAGAGTAGGAATGAGCCAGTTGAGATGGTTTGGTCATGTGGAGAGAATGAAGAGTGAACGGCTTGTTAAGCGTATATATCTTGGTGAAATTGAGGGTGTTCGATTGCGTGGCCGTCCAGTGTGTAAGTGGATGGATGTGATTGATAAGGTACTAAAAGAGAGAAAGTTTCCGAGTGGGAAGAGAAGAAGAGCATGTATGAATGCGATTATGAATGTGGCCGAGGCGAAAGAAGTGTGCTTAGACAGGAATGTGTGGCGAAGGATGATTGTTTCGTAACTATTATTGTGGTCCGGATGCGGTATTTCGCTACCGAAAATCGGTCACTTTAATATGTTAAGAGTGAGGAATATATGTTGTACCTTATGTCAGGTTAGTAATAATGTTGTTGAAAGAGAGACTGATTATTTTTTGGATGATGTTATTGTTATTCTTTCGGGTTTGTGCTAACGCACTAAGTGGGAAATGCGTGATTTTATGTATGTATGTATGCATGTATGTAATATTTAACTTCATAATCGTAGCTCTGGAGCCTCAAAACCCATCTTTCCAGTCGTAAGTTAGGTTTAGATTTTGGTGTAAATATATATTGTAAGCTTTTGTGGTCTGTATATAAAACAAAATGTTTACCGTACAAATATTGGTGCATTCTCTCACAAGCCCATACTAACGCTAACGCTTCTTTTTCTGTCTGTGAGTATCTTCTTTCGACGTCAGTAAGACTTTTACTAGCGTATTCAATAACTTTATTGATTCCATTCTTTTCTTGTACCAGGACGCAACCCAAGCCCACTGGACTAGCATCTGCGATTATAATTGTTTTTGCATTCTGATCAAAATATGCTAAGGTTTTGTCATTTGATAATTCTGATTTTATCTCTTCAAAAGCTTCATCTTCCTTTCTTCCCCAATAAAATTTATCAGCTTTAATTATTTCTCTCAACGGACTTGATTTGGTCGATAAATTTGGTATGTATCTTCCTACGTATGTTACTAAACCAAGTAGACTTCTTATTTCTTCTTTGTTTTCAGGTCTTCTGAATTCTTTAATTGTTTTTACTTTACTATCGTCTGCTTGAACGCCATTAGGAGTAAGGATATGTCCTAAATATTTTATCTTCTGAACCGAATATTCACATTTCTTGTCATTTAATTTAATTCCTTTTTCTTCTAATCTTCGTAGTACTTGTTTTAAACGTTCATCATGTTCTGTTTTTGTTCTTCCGAATACAAGAATATCATCAATATAAACAAATATTCCCTCGCAATCATTTAAAATTTGTGTCATGGTTTTCTGAAAAAGTTCTGGAGCATTACAAATCCCAAACATTAATCTTCTATACTGGTATAAACCATCTTGCGTTTGAAAAGTTGTTAACGGTCGAGAATCTGGATGAAGTTCTAATTGATGGAATGCGCTTTTTATATCTAGTTTAGAGAAATATTTACTACCTTGTAATTTGACTGTCAAGTCATCTATTGTAGGAATTGGATGCCTTTCTCGTATAATAGATTCATTTACTCTGCGCATATCCAAACATATTCTTACATCGTCTTTTTGTGGAACAACAACGATTTGCGAACACCATCTCGTAGGCCCATTGACTTTTTCAATTATTCGTTGGTCTTCTAACTGCTTCAACTTCTTTCTTAATTTATCTTGCAAAGCAACTGGAATTCTTCTTGGTGGTATTATTACTGGTACTGCATCAGGTTTAACTGGTATTTCCAATTGGAAATCTTTTAATTTTGGAAACTCTTTCTTCTCTATTGTATATATATTTAGTCCAATCTTTAGCACATTTAGTTTCATTGACGTTTCCTTTCCTAATATTGGTGTACCTCGTCCACGCAATACAAAGAATTTTGCATACGTACTTGTTCTATTTTCTGTTTCAACTTTTGCTTTGAAGAATCCCTTGACTGGTAATGGTTTCGATTCTCCATATGGTATCAATTTTTCTGAACATTTTTCATTTGCGCATTGGATTCGATTCTGTTTTAGATATTCCCAAACATCTGCGCCAACGACGTTGCAACTTGAACCTGAATCTATGATTACTCCAAGTTTAACTTTTCCTACAATAACATTCAAATCTGATTTAAAGTTATTAAGATCATTTACTTGAACTTGAAATGAGTATTCATCTTCAGAATCTGAATTTTCTGTCACATTACGTACTGATTTTCTTCTTTGCTTGTCTTTATCTGCAGTTTCCTTTCCATTTTTCTGTTTTTCTTTATCTTCTGACTTCTTCCAATTTCTTTGTTTTTCTTTCTTCGTTTTACAGTATTTTGAAAAATGTCCCTTTATTCCACATTTATTACAATTTCTATTTAATGCAGGGCATTCTTTACTAAAACTTAGATGAGAAGAACTTCCACATCGATAACATTTCTTATGATTTTCTTTTCTTAATTTGTTTACTTCATTGTTTTCCGCCCTTCCTTCCATATTTCCTGCTTGAATTTCTGACGATTCTGATATTCTGCTTAACTCAAGTATTAAATCTAATGTCAATTCTGCTCCTTTTTCTAAAAATTTCCGTCGCAATGCTGGATTTAAACATTTTTCTACCACTTGATCTCGAATCTGCTCGTCCACAGTGTCTTTGAAATCAGAATATTGAGCTTGTTGTCTTAATTTTATAACAAATTGTGTAACTGTTTCGTTTTCTAATTGGCACATTTTTCTAAATATATGTCTCTCGTATGGCGTATTGGCTTTAGGTGTAAAATAATCTGTTAATATTTTAACTGTTTTATCATATTTTTCTTCTGTTTTCTCAATTTTTTCATTTGCTTCAGCTAAAGTATAGTAAATATCCTGTACCTCCATTCCTGCAGTATGGAGTAATAGAGCTTGTTTTCTACCGTCGGCAGTGATATTTCTGGCTTCCAGTAACAATTTAAATGCCCTTAACCAGCGACACCATCGGGTTCCTACTTCTGCTGGCGTTCCTTGAACATTAAATTTTTCTAACTCTGGCCTATCCATTTCTCCTTCTTTTCTATGCTTAGCGTTTTTTTTTTATCCTCGTCGCCAAAATTGTAGTATTCTTTATTAATTAAATAATAAAAATACTTCTAATTAAATATTTATTTTCAAAAACGTCACATTCTACACACAATCTTAACAACTGAAAAACTACTTTTTTGTTTCAACTCTATCTATGATTCCTAAATACACTACAGATACAATAAAATTTTCTTGTTGTCAGACTATTTTATGTATACATTATTTTCGTTATTTTTACTTTCTTATCTGCATTTTTCCACAATGCTAGATGATATTAATGATATTTTTGATTCTGACGATGATGATGAAATACTATATCGTTTGAATGAAATGAGAAAACCAAAGGTGTTTAGAGACAGGTAAATATAATTTAGGAAAATATTTTCAGTGTATTTTTAAATTTATACATATTTAAATTATTTTAGAACTGATTATTTGGATGAATTGGATAATAAAGAATTTATCAGAAGATTTAGACTGAACAAAGATTTATTTCAATTATTAACAAAAATAACAAATAATATAAAATCACGAACCGACAGGAACCATGCCATAAGTCCTCAAATTAAATTATTATTAACTTTTATGCAACTGGATCAATGCTTCTGATGGTAGGCGATTTCTCAGGTGTTAGCGAATCATCGGCCTGTGTTATAGTGCGTGTAATGACTGGGCAATAGCAAGTTTGAGACATGAATATATATTTATGCCTCGTACTGCCGAAGAAATTTTGAGCAAACAATTAAAATTTTACCGCATTGCAAGGTTCCCAAAAGTAATAGGGGACATAGACTGCACGCACGTGGAAATTCAATCTCCTGGCGGTAATGAGGCAGAATATTACAGGAATAGAAAGGGATGGTTTTCATGGAATATTCAAACAATATGTGACGCGGACTTAAGAATATTGGATACTGTTTCAAGATGGCCAGGTTCTGCCCATGATCAGACAATATTCAATAATTCCTGCATTAAAAGAAAATTTGAATCTTTAGACTTCAACGATTCTGTAATTCTAGGAGACAGTGGCTATAGCTTAACATCTTTTTTAATGACTCCTGTAAATCAACCAAATTCACCACAAGAAAACCTATATAACGAATCGCAAATTCGTACAAGAAATGTAGTTGAGCGTATGTATGGAGTATGGAAAAGAAGATTTCCAATTCTTTCTTTGTGTATGAGGGTGTCTTTGGAAAGATCACAAGCCATTGTAGTAGCTACTGCTGTTCTTCACAATTTAGCTATTCAACAGAAAAACGAAATAACTGACGAGGAACCTAATATAATTGCAGTCATACGAGAAAATTGAGAAAGGCGAAGATTATATCAAAGAAGACCGCGAACACCACAGCCACCACAAGATCAAGGCAATAATTTGCGAAGACAAACGTTAATTGAAGAGTATTTTACAAATCTTTAATAAAATTACTTCTAATAACAATACATAAAATATTTACATAATAAACTTATCTAATTTAGTTCTCTTTCTAATTTGCTCGCACTTAATTTTAATTGATTTTCTAAAATTTTCATTTCTATGTCGTGTTTTTCCTCCGCTTGTCTCATTTTGATTTCATATTCTTTCTTGATCAGATCTATTTGCATATTAACTAATTCTATTTTTTTTTCAGCTAGCCGTTGATAAACTTCTTTTTCTTTAAGAACAGCTCGCTTTTTCTTCGGTCGGTATTGTTCTATGTTACATTTTTTATTGTTTGTATTACTTCTACTAATCGGCATTGAATATGATATGTCGGTTGCACTTATATCTTCTATTTCTAATTCAGTATTTTCTAAATTTAAAACAAGATTTTTTTGTTGTTTTAACTTAACTGGGTTCCATTCTGTCCACCAAATGTCTGTGGTGAATTTATGTCGATAATATAACCAGCGGAACTGTTTCCAATGTCTTCATTCCTACCGTTAACATCGCCAGCATTGGAATCAAAAGTAATTTTTACGCCAGTGGCACTTATTCCAATTATCCCCAAAAAAATTTCCCCTACCACATCTATTTTTGTAGTTGTAGGAGGCCCAACACCAGTTTTATTAAAATTATTTCTTATGCATGCCGCATCCTTCCTACTGGATTTTTTCAGTGCATCCCATTTCGATTTTAAATTTACTTTTGTGCGCCCTATATCAGCCATATTATTAAATTTTTCTGTAAGAAGATCCCATGCTTCTTCTTTCTTGGAATTTGTAACATGGTCTGTCTTTTTACATTCTGTATAAAAGTAAACTGAAAATTTTATTTCACACCATAAATTAATAATAAGAAACTTACCGACAACATTTTGAAATTGTTGAATTAATGTAACAAGTATATCTACATCGTTTGAACTAAAATTAGAACATCTTTTACGTTTATCCATTTTATATTAACGCAGGTTCTTTGGTTTACAAAATATAAATCGATTTTAAATTAGAAAACAGCAAATATTGACATCTGTCAAAGATGTGAATGTGAATAAAAACATTATGTTTGTTTATGTGGTAACCATAGGAACAATGGATAAAGTTATCTGAGGTTTATAGGGCGCGAGCAGACACGTGACTCGGGCGTCTTTGACGTACATGGAATCAGCTGATTTGTGTGGGCATGTCGTTTTGACAAGAACAGTGTCACTTTGACAAGACCAATGTTTTGACTTATTTTGATTTTGAACTGCTAAAATGTTATTAATGTACAATTTTCAGGCAGTAAAATACATGAAATTAAAAATAATAACTTCTCAACAGTTCAAAATTAAAATAAGTCGAAACATTAACCTTTTCAAAATGACAAGCGCACACAAATCAGCTGATTCCTAGCACGTCAAGGACACTCGAGTCACGTGTCTGCTCGCACCCTATACGACCGATTTTCATGGGATAAGAAATACTGGTGTTTATTCCTTAGTTTATCCTATCTGAGGTTTATCCGAGGTTTGTAAAATACAATTTTCAATTTTATACCTGGTATAACGTTATACTAGGTTTATCTAGTGATTGTAAAAGTGGCCCTTATAAATTTATAGAATTATATATAATTTAAATTCCGGAGCCCACTCTTTAAACAAACTCAATTCCTTGGTTACACAGTTCAAATCTCAAATGTATATAACTGACAGTAAAATGTCACTGTCCAAGAACCAATCTTTAATTAATAATAGTACCGTTTTAAAAAGAAAATAGTAAATAGAACAATAGTTATTTGGAGTACAGTTTCCAGTATAAGTGTAATTATATATTAAAATTCATAAAAATTAAATTGAAGAATGTAGTGGTGGCTACATCAGATTTTTTTTATATTTATAGCCATAAAAAAACAGGAAGATACATCCGCTAAAGAAGATAAACACCCGGAAATCTATTATCTACATTTTGTTAACGTTATACATATTACTAATCCACTGAAAAATTAAATACGTCTATTTCTTTTCTTTTTACTCAAGTAATCTTAAGGAGATAGATAATGTCTTAGAAAAGTTAACTATGCCTTAAGAAGTGATAAGAACATCTTGAAAGTTTGATAACAAACATTTTAAGATTTGATAAAAAAAGCCTTAAGATCTTTGACGTTGTCTTAAGAAAAATGTAATCTAATGAAGTGGAAGTCATCAATCCTTATCTTTAACTGTGACGTCATGAATCCTTATCTTTAAAATTTTTATCTATGACGTCATCAATCCTTATCTTTTAAATCTCTTATTTTATCTAAAATCTAAGATCGTTATCAGTGTTTTAGAATCCGCCTATCCCACCTACTATAGTAAATGAAGCTGAAAAAAATTGTAGCTTAAAGTTGATATCCTCGTACATAAAAAATCAGTTTCATACTTTTATAAATACGTATTTAGAAACTGTTAATGACTATTGGTAGTATTAGTAGCCTCCCTAACGTTGAAATATATCATGGTTGTAACCCTGAGATTTACCAATTACCACGATGTGTGTGGTGAGATTATTGTCCGCGGACATTAAATTGCGGTGAATATACGAGGCGGCAGTAGCCTGATAGCGTATCTGACAGTGTTCGGGTGTTCTGTCGGGTGAAATATTTTGTGGAACGTGCCCAGTCCTGCCTCTTTGTTCACCGAACTAGGGCACAAGTACAGGGATAGGACAGCGTTCAGTAAGTCCTTTTGAACGCCTGCGTCAAATGAAGATGATACGGCACAACATTAACAGCGAGATATAAGTGTGTTATCATGTAATAATGGACACACATTGCACACTGTGATACTTTTCCATTGAGAGTTTCCAAGATAAACTTTACTATACTATTCAGATATCTATCCAACTACGACACAAGTATATATCCATGTAAGATCTGGTTATATTACTGTGACCTATCTAAACATACATGAGGAAAAAATATTTAATAATGAGGTCATGCACGATTTTTCATTTTTAACTTTAACCGATAGAAAGATAATAGACCCGTATTTTTTAGTTTTCTTCAAATCCACCGTTAATAATGAAAAAATTGCAATTAAAAATGACAGTATTTCCCAATGACGTAAGATGTTCACCAACGCGGCCATTTTGATTTTTACCACAAAGTTAAACGTCAAAGTGACATTTAAAAATAACCTGAAATTTACGGCAGTAAACATGTCGGTGAAACGTTGTTTTGTGCCATTGTGCGGATAACTTTAGGCAAAATGGAAATTATATTTATAAAAATGAATAAAATGATGTATTAATATATTATAGCATCTCTATTAAATATTTAGATATGTAATTCTCAATTTATAGTATATATTTTTTTTTTCTTTTAGAAATTCTATGTCGATATGTCTATGAAATGAGTGAACTTGCATTGGAAACTACCACTATTAATTGTCCTTAGTATTGAGAATATTTCTATGGCAATATTTAGCTGTCAACCTTGACTTGATTCTATCCGTATATGGGACACATCATAATGCAACTGTAATTGCAAATTTCGCAACGATATGTTTTATGTTCCGTCGTAAACAGAGCATCGTGTTTTATGATTTTTTATCGACTGTCGTTCGTTGATTTTACACCGGAGGATTATTTATTTTGTAGGGGATTCTCATATTTGCAAATATGTATATTCAGATGTGAAACCCAAATAGGAATTTACATTCGAGAGACAGGAGTTTATGTTATGTTACTAATGAAAAGGGTTAACATCTTTAAAAAAATAAAATACCGGAACAAGAAAAGCCTATTCGTAAATATTAATTTTGAGATACTGGGGTGTATTATGTAAGGAAACTGTTAATTTTAAACAGTGTGTTTAAATAAACTTGCTGTTAAAATGTATTTTCTATTCTGTAACTAACAATTCTGTTAAAATTTTAACACACTTGTTAAAATTAGGTGTTAAAACTGCATATTTTAACGTCATTCAAATCGATGACTTTAAAATTTTAACATACGTTTATACAATAAAATTATAACAGCATTTGAATATGTTGCACTTCTAATTAATGAAAATGTAATAGAAAACGAAAGAAAATTACCATGGATGATGATAAAAAATATCTAGGTGATATTTAATACAATATACAACTGTTTTATGGAGTATATTTTTTAATAACGGTCACCTGTTCCATCGTATGTCTGTATATCACAGCTTGATGTCAGTAGAAATATTTAATTAATATAATTCGAGAAAGATTCACAACTGAATCTTTGAATGGTATACCGACAGCACAATTTAGATGTATCGTAAAACATAGTTCTTTGTCATAAAGTAGGTATTAAATGCAGTTAACATTGCTTATTCCAGTGTTGTTCGCCAAACCAACGTAACTTAACGTTTGGATAGTCAATTCCGAGGATCAAGAAGAAGAATTTTTACATACCTAATGATAACTAAAAATTTACAATTTCAATGTAATTCATTTATAATATGGAACCTAAAAAATGAGACATGATTTTCCAGCAGATTTTTATTTATTTTCTTGCATTATTTTATTCGTTTTTCTAAAATTTAAAAGTGACAGACAGATTCGTTTTCTAAAATTTCAAAGTGACACATAAACTGACAGTTGTTTACTCTTTTTATCATGTTTATTTATTTGTTTTATGGTTACTAACTACATGACTTTAGTAAAGACGTGCCTTTTTTCTATCTTGCTGATCACTTCATTCTAGTTTTTAACAGACATGTTAAAATTTATGATTTTAACAGCCGTGTCAAATTTTCGCGTAGAGAATACCAAAAAACGAATTTATTGTTAACAGTCATGTTAAAATATAATTTTTTAAAGGCATGTTAAAATTAACATTTTTTTTACAGAATACACCCCAATATCTTGGTGATATTTAATAAAATATACTTACAACTGTTTACGAAGTATTTTATTTAATAACGGTCACCCGTTCCATCGTATGTGTATCACAGCGTAATGCCACTAGGAATATTTAATTAACGTAATTCGAGAAAGACTGAACCTTTGAATGGTATACCGAGAGCACGATTTAGATGAATCGTAAAACATAGTTCTTTATTATAATGTAGGTATAAAATGCAGTTAAAAATGCTTATTCCTGTCTTGTTCGTCAAACCATCATAACTTAACATTTTGGAATGTCAATTCTGAGGATCAAGAAGAATACATTTTACATACCTAATGATATCTTAATTATTTACAATTTCAATGTAAATCATTTTTAATATGGAACCTAAAAATGAGACATGATTATACAGCAGATTTTATTTATTATCCGAAGCATTGTTTCCATTCGTTTTTATAAAATTTCAATGTGACAGATTCGTTTTTTAAAATTTCAAAATGACACATCAACTGACAGTTGTTTACTCTTTTTATCATGTTTATTTATTTGTGTTATGGTTACTAACTACATGACTTTAATAAAGACGTGCCTTTTTTCTGTCTTGTTGATCACTTCATTCTGGTGTTTAACAGACATGTTAAAGTTTATTATTTTAACAGCAGTGTCAAATTTTCGCGTAGAGAATACCCAAAAATTAATTTATTGTTAACAGTCATGTTAAAATATAATTTTTTAAAGGCATGTTAAAATTAACAGTTTTTTTACAGAATTCACCCCACTATCTTTGAAAAATAAAATATTTAAAATATGGAGGAACCATTATTGAGTGTAATAATATTTTGTCATAAGTCAATAAATTTGATAGGTTTTTTGTGTGTATACAATTACAAATTAAATAGCAACTTTTTATTTTTGCTTAAATAAATATTTTTTAATATTATTCATTTGTAGACAAATAATAACAGAATATTCGTAAGGGCTTAGCAACTTATTGGCTGTAAGCTATAAGATGGCTGTAAGTCAAGTCGCACTTTGGAAAGTGGTTTCGGAGAAGGTTAAAACTAAAAACTATAAACAAAAAATCATTGGACACAAACTGTAATCATTTTTAAGAGTAATTACGTTAGATATTTTTAATTTCCTGGGGTTTGCTGTAAGCGAGTACGCCCGCCCATGGTCAGCTTCATTAAATTGCGCTACGCTTATTATGGCTTTCACAAATATCACTAAAATTATATAAACGAAATTTACAAAGAAAATGTACGTCAAGGGGCGCCACGCACGGCGTGCGTAACATTGTAGTATTTTGACAAAGTGTCTGTCACGAATAAGTATTAATTTGAATATTTAAATTAGAAGTATTGTATTTACTTTTAATAAACTGACAACACATTTTCCACATCTAAACATAAGAGCGCGTGTGAAAGCGTTAGTATTCATAATATCCGTTGGATGGCCTGTGCGGGCGCCACTTGTACTTTCACACAAGCCTTAGAATCCCAGCACACCCAGCAATGGGTAATATGCCGTGATGATATATTTATTTATTTATTTATTCTTAGAATCCGAAATCCTTTGCGGTTTAACTTAATCACCGACAAATAATTACAATACTTACAATGGTATTCTGTTTTTTTCACTATAGACAGTATTATTTGCAGAAATTTGTGGAAACAAGATACATTATAACATCTTATTTCTGGTATCTCAATTTTCTTGTAATCTGGATAGTTTGTAGCTCGTATTTATAATTAATAGTTAAGTTTTTTTTATAGCAATACTTTTCTTGATGTATACAATTGGAACAAGTCGTGTATTCGGATTAATTTTTGTTTCTATGTTATATTTGTAATTATCCTATATAAACCCTACCTGTTCTATGTTCTCATATAGTGTATATTATTTGACGACACAATGGCCCGTATGATGAGCATTTTAATTGAGCACATTTTAATTCTCAACTCTTCATATAGGTGTACAAATCGGGAAAAAGTTATCAAAAGCAAAGAATTGTCCCACACATACACAAATACTCGTGTACAAACATTGTAAAAATAGAAAAATCGTATTTCAGGGACCTTAAAACGTAGTTATTCATTAAAAACCCGCTATCGAATTTTTTGAGCAAAGACAGTATGTAGTTTCCTTACCTAAATGTGGAAGGTAAAATATCTTTTGCGGAAATTTCATCTGTTAGTTGTCATATTGACAAGAAGTCAACTGAGGCTAAAAAAATTAAATAAAGTTTTTTAATTGAATGTTATTTATAAGTTATTCACGATACAAGAAAGTAAGTGAGTGACTAAAGATGGTTTAGGTAATAGGTATGTGTATCGTATAATATTACGATAGAATCTAATAACCCAATAAATATAAAAAATAGTTATTTATGTAACAAGTAAGTAAAGTATACATTTTTTCACGAGTTGCACACAACATTTTTTTCCGACTGCAATAAAAGTGTGAAAAAAGTACCATAGCGTTTCATTATTTTACTCCGCAGCGTTAAAAAAAGTGTACTTTTTTCACACTTTCATGTAACTAATTAAGGCATACTTTATAAACATATTTTAATGTGCAATTTTTTAAAAGAATTTTATTATGAATTAGGATCACAATATTAAATAAGAAGTAATTGCATTTAAATTTTTCCTATACATTCCTTGTGATTTTTATTTGAAATAATGTAAAATAAAATGAACGAACTATTAATAGTAGTACTAAAAATTATTTGATGGAAATGAATAATAAATTTTGACATTCCTTTTAAAGCTGTTTCTTCAGGTTTCGGATAATTTAAAAAATGTGAATATTTGTACAGTTCTTTAAATTAATTGATTAATCGAAAATAATTTATTTATTTTATACCTTTTTCTTTTTTCTCTTGGCGAAATCTCAGTCATTCATTCAAAGGGGAGTTATCGGTACTTAGGCAAGGAATACAGTTTTGATAATGTAAAGTGTCTTGTTTCTCCTAAGCGGCAAAATCGTGAAATTGTGTATATGTAAATATGCAGATATTCTTGTGTTATATTTGAGAAAACTGCATCTGAAAATACCTAATATTCAAGTGATTTGAATGCTTTCACACGTGCCCTAGACATAGCAGAAATAGGGACACCGACACTATCCTTTTAATTGAAATAAAAATAACTAAAATGTCCCAACAAATTTTTATACGGGAAAACAACGATTTGAAATGGCCAGAGTAGCGCTATACAATGAAGTTGGCCATGGCCCGCATGCCTGCAAAGCTACATCGTTTTGCAGTCACGGAGTCACGCAACGCAGTCAGTTATTACTTGTCACTAACAGTTCTTGCTTAAGCGTGATTTTCGTGTCATGTTGACTGAATAGTCTGGTACCAAATAACTGAGTTATGTTCCACATTAATGTTTTGCTGTATAGTGTATGATAATACAATATAGTTTTATTTAACTGTGCACTGTACCATAGGCGCCGACTTTTAGATTTTCGGGTGGGGGCCAAACAGGGGTAATAGATAATTTACCAAATAGAAATTTTATTCCTTAATATTGATACATAAATAAACAGATTTTACAGAAGTTGCGATTTTATCGTATAACTTAAAATATCTACCTAATTTTTAAAAAATCTTGACTTTTTTAAATTTATGACGAAACTCAACGTAAAACAGATAAAATATAAATTTTAATTGTATGTATGTTAAAAATATATACAGAGTGATCAAAAATGCCAGAAATGTGCCGTTCCATACAATTTTGACATGTTCCGTTTAGATAGTGTGACAGCGTTACTATTTCCATGGGCGTACTTTTCCAATTTAAAAGCAGTCATAAGAATAATCACAAGAGCCGTCTCCTTTATGTTCACCCGAATGAAAATATGCTTCAAGAAGAAATCTGTCACGCTCTTCATTAAAAGCATAATTAAATGAAAGTAAAGATTTTTCAGGAAGGTATTCGAAACAAATATCAAATGAATCAACGAATCAAATGTCATATGTGGAATGTAATTTTGATGAATGGAATATTGGAAATTTTGACATTATTTTGGAACAAAAGTGATCACGTAACCGTCAACCATTTTTGATCACTCTGTATAAAATTTATTTCACAGGAGTCGGCAAAATCTACCGTAATTTTCACTAAAATTTTATTATTATTTTCTGACAATACTACATTTTAAATCTAGCAACACTGGTGGCAGTACTATTTGCTAGTCCGCACGCGTTACTTACAAAGTACTTTACTTGATATAAGAAGTTAACAATTTTATAAAATAAATAATAGAATAGGTATACATTGTTACTTTGTAATTGATGTATTAAAAATATTTTAAAATGAGTGTACTTTTGTTCGTATTATAAATCATTTGTCTGTGGGGGCAGAACCTGTTCAGATTTTTCCGTGTGGGAGCAGAGCCCACTCAGATTTTCCCGTGTGGGGGCACAAGCTCCGAAGCCCCCACGTAGTCGACGCCTATGCACTTTGCGGTCTCTCTTTGTAAAGTTCTTACCAACTTCCGTAACATCTAATGCGTTTCCAAATTCTGCAGGTGCTTTGTTTATACAGATCTGCTTTCCTTTCACATATTTCGGTAATGATGAAGTCAATGTGAAGAGGAAATGTTAAATATTAAAAATAATTTTGAAATCTGAAACACAACTCACGACCGGACCCACAACGCACTATGCTGATATTATATAAAACTATATTATCATTACGACATATTACCCATTGCTGGGTGTGTCAATCTGTTTTATACGCAGATAGTGGTAATAATGATAACATATTCGTACTGTGCGGTCGTTTTCCAGGCATCACATCGCAGACACTCATTGTCGGCGCGGAGAGTACAGCACACGGGTCGCTTTTGTGCTATTCAAATTACGATATAATTATGGTATCAGTCGGGATCGTTCTCGGGTCTCCAAATTCCATATGCTCATAATGATGATTAAATGATATATTTTAGGAGGACAACAGATTCGAAACTGAATACTTCAATTCTAAATTTATAAAACATTTCTTTTTATTCAAGAGTATAAAATCTCCAAGTATGTCAAACTTAAGAACTGGCAACTCATGCAAGATTTATAATTTTCCTAAAATAAAATCTGTTCTTTTTGTTAAAATCTATAATCGATAACCGCAAATAAACTCTGATATGTTGGACAGGCTGCAAAAATAATAAAATGATTTTACAATGCACTGATGTTATACACCAGTGTAGTTGAAATTTTAGTTTTGCTGGAAGATCAAAAGCTTTGAAATAGAAAAACTTAAACACCGCCAAATCATGAATGATTTTTTTTAAAAAACGTTAACCGCCAAATATATCGCCCGGAGTACATTTGACTTAATATATACGACGCCATTGCAATTTTTTGCACTTTTGTATTCCTTAACTTATGTTATACGCTATATAAATTTGTGTAATAACTATATTTCACATTTTTATTTATAATTGTATATTAATGTGTTTGTGATTTGATCAAATTTTCTCTCATTTCTGGTGGGTCTATTCTGTAAATTTAAGATGTAAGAATGTAAAAATGTAGTGATGTAGCTTATAGAGCGATGTAAGACGACAGTTTAAATTTTTTCATAAACAGCGATTCTGTAAGGAAATCTATAACCTTGGCCGGTGAGTTACATACTAACAGCGTGTGCAACTTCACATTATTCCTATAACCTCATTTTTATTTGATATTGACAAGTGGCAGACAAGTGGTATACTCAAACAATAATATAAAAAATGGCAAATATAACCAAGTAACTATACTGCAACATATTTAATATGATAATAAATAAAAGAATAATATTATCATAGAGAAAAGAAACGAAAAAGAAGTATCAATACCTGTAAAGAGCAGTATGAAATATACATCCATTTCATGGAAAATGACGAAATATTTCGCACTGGGATTGTCAATCCAAGTATTGACGAAAATTATATAGACAATAAGTGGCAAGAATTAACAACACTTTTAAATGCAGTTGGAGATGGACCACATTTAGCAAAAGACGAATGGAAAAAGGTAGGTTATGAATAATTAAATTATTCTTGTTATTGGTGCCTATTTTAAAGTGTTTTAAGGACTGGAAAAACGCAATCAGAGCTAAGTATAGAAAAATTAAAGAAGATCAAATAGCAACGGGTGGAGGAGAAGAAATAAAAATAAAGATTTCTGATTTAGAAGATCGCGCTTTAAACGTATGGGGCAAAGTTGGAGTAACGGGTACACCGTCTGTAGTAGTAACTGGAGGACTGCAAGATATTGTTGTATATAATTTAGAAGAACAAGATTTAAACCCTAAAATTATAAATATAACGGAAAATAACGATAGTGTAAATTCAGAATTTGTAAATACAGAAATTATAAATTCAGAAATTTTGTATGGAGAAGAATATTCTGATAGCCCAAAAAATAAGAAAAAATGTCGCAAAAATGTTAGAAAAGTGCCTAAATCTCTAAATGAAATTGCCAATACTCTTACTGATCAATATAATGAACATAATAAAAATATTACTGAGAAATTAGATAAATTTATAAACACGTACAAAATCATTGAAGAAGAAAAAATAAAATTTAAAAAAGAAAGACTCAGATTTGAAATAAGCAAATACAAGTACGAAAACAAAGACTTACATTATTAAAATATAGAAACTCTAGTTGCTATTTGATACCTTCAAGAAGGGCATAATTGTAAATCTTGTAAAAATGTGAATCTATAATACTAAACGATTAGATTCACTATAGTTATATAGTTTCTTTAATCACGACGATCGCTCAACTTTAGACAAGGCTACAGCTTAAACGGTGTGACCGATTTTCGTGATATTTGTATCAAATTGTAGGAAATGATTGGCTTCAGGGCCCTTCTAATGGGACGAATTTCTGTAGGATGCATAGTTTTCGAGTAAAAAATTATTAAACGTAAAATAAAACAATGGATCGTAGAATACATTTAAAAATTTAGAAGATAAAAATGCTGTCATGTGTAAAATTTGGCATGATGTCAATGTCAATAATGACAAATTATGAATGTCTTATGGGTTGTCGACCATTTCAATGCTAAATATAAATAAGTATATTGTGTAAAATTGAAGAAAAGAATATGAATTAAACGAGGTAGGCATACGTAATGAATTTAAGCAATATTTATTGTTAATTTAGATTTTATTTTGTAAATAGAATTTACGAAATGTCAGATGTTACTAAAAACTACGAAAACGTTGATAACGACTAGAAGAGTTTCACAATCGAACGAAGAATACATGTGTAAAATTAAAAAGATAAATACTGTCTTCTGTCACATTTGATATGTTAATGACAAATGTTGCGTGGGTAGTTTGGGTGGGCATGTTGCGTGGGTAGTTTGGGTGTGCATGTTGCGTGGGTAGTTTGGGTGGGCATGTTGCGTGGGTAGTTTGGGTGGGCATGTTGCGTGGGCAAGTTGCGTGGGCAATTTGGGTGGGCATGTTGCGTGGGTAGTTTGGGTGGGCATGTTGCGTGGGTAGTTTGGGTGGGCATGTTGCGTGGGTAATTTGGGTAGGCATGTTGCGTGGGTAGTTTGGGTGGGCATGTTTCGTGTGCAGTTTGGGTGGGCATGTTGCGTGGGTAGTTTGGGTGGGCATATTGCGTGGGCATGTTGCGTGAGCAGTTTGAGTGGGTATGTTGCGTGGGCAGTTTGGGTGGGCATGTTGCGTGGGTAGTTTGGGTGGGCATGTTGCGTGGGCAGTTTGGGTGGGCATGTTGCGTGGGCAGTTTGGGTGGGCATGTTGCGTGGGCATGTTGCGTGGGCAGTTTGGGTGGGCATGTTGCGTTGGCAGTTTGGGTGGGCATGCTGCGTGGGCATGTTGCGTGGGCAGTTTGGGTGGGCATATTGCGTGGGCAGTTTGGGTGGGCATGTTGCGTGGGCAATTTGGGTGGACATGTTGCGTGGGCAGTTTGAGTGAGCATGTTGCGTGGGCATCATAAACCACTATCGGCGGAGCCCTAGGGAAAACTCGGCGAAGCCGAGGTTACGCTAGTCCTTAATACTAAACGATCAGATTAACTATCTATAGTTCTATATATATATATATATATATATATATATATATATATATATATATATATATATATATATATTTGAATTCATCACTACGATCGCCCAATTTTAGACAAGGCTACAGCTTAAACGGTGCGACCGATTTTCATGAAATTTGTACCAAGTCGTAGGAAATGATTGGCTTCAGGGCCCTTCTAATGGGACGAATTTCTGTACGATGCATAGTTTTCGAGTAAAAAATTATTAAAGATTGAAAATTGGGACAGAAACAATATTTTTCATAGTAACGATCACAGTTTTCCTTGAAAATTTAAGACGAAGAACGCCATGTTTGTCATTCCATTTTGAACATTTAAATGGAAATATTTATGAAATGGAGACAATTTGAAAGAAGTTTAATTCATAATTATAAATTTTGAGAATGGGCAATTATATCCGCACAGGTAAAAAAGGCCTTAACCATTTTAATTAAAAATTATAAAATTTGACGGTTCATATGTACTTGGACAGTGTTACCAAATGTGTCATAAGTAACTAGGTAAAAAACAAATATTTCTAACTAAACAATATTTTTCACAGTAACGATCACAGTTTTCCTTGAAAATTTAACACGATAAACGCTGTTATGTCAATGTCAATGATGACAAATTATCAGTTTTCTTCCTTTTAAATGCAATAAAATGTTTAAATAATATGTAATAATTAAAGAAAAGATGATGAATTTAACAAGGTAGGTATATGTAATGATTTTAGGCCATGTTTATTATTATGTTGTGAAAAGGATCCGAAAGGTAGGAATAATATCACAATCGATGTACAAAATTAAAAAGATAAACATTGTCATGTCATATTTGATATGTTAATGACAAATTATGCATGTCGTATCAATACTAAAAACATAGTCTGGAAGTAAACATGCAAAACAGAATATACGTGTTTAAATGGAGCCCAAAAAGATTTAGTGCTAAACACAGGACAAAGGATTAAACACTACAGAATAAAAAAATAAAAATAAGGAATGAGGGCACCATAAAGGAACTCTGTACACAATGAAGAAAGGCTATACCTATTTTACCTATTTTAAGACGTATGTTTATTGTTAATTTATATATTTTATTTTGTAAATAGATTTAACAATGTCAGGCTGAGAAAGACATAATAAACATCACAATCGACAAAGAACACATGTACAATATCTAATACGTGTTTAGAGGCAAGAATAAAAATTAAACCCTACAGAAAAATCATAAAATCTGGAACAAAACAATTCAATAATTTTACATAGTATGTTTTAATCTGTTTTTTTTTTTTGTAATTCATTTTCTTACATTACGTTTAAAATTATTTCAGATTATACATAATTCGATATCTATCTTAAAACGGTACAGAATTTAATCTTTATTTTATTTTCTTATATTACGTTAAAATTATCTATATTAAAAAAAATTTATTCTCAATTAATGTATCGTACTAATAAAAAATGTTTTAAATTACATAATCATACAGCATGTGCCAGAAAAGTCATCTTATGATTTTTGCATTCTAAGGGGTTATTAACAATCCAAACTTTATTGATATATTTTCAAATTCGTTGTAAAAGGTCAGATCTAATGTAAGTATTTACTTTTCTGCAGTTTGTAACTAACTGTTTACTCTAGAATTAAAATATCACATCTTTTAGTTTTGTTTGATTCATTTTTATCTTTAAATTTAGTATTGTGTACTCATATACATGTTACTAATACAGGCTGCGCATTTTAAAAGTTCCCGCCTGAAAATTCATGTTTAGGCAATCCATGATACATTTCATAAGTGACTTGGTTTTTAAAATTTTGTTTTGCTCTTATACCTACTGTGATTATTCGATTTAAAGTACTAATATTAATCAAGTGGCTTATGAAATGTATTTGGTTTTGCTTCTTCTTAAAATTTTAGGCGGGAACATATAAAATGGGCACCCTGTATTATGTTTATATTTATCCTGTAATTGGGACATTTTGTCCTGTTTGCTCGCATAAAATGCACATTTCATTATATGTTTTAATCAGTTCCTACCACGGTGTAGTATCTATAGGTGAGAGCACGAGATGCGTTGACATAACTAGCTGGTACAAAAGACGCTAACGCGACCCGTTACCATTTGACAGGCGTTTGGCAGTTGGTGTGCCGCAGTGTGCCAGTTGCGGTTAAAATAAGTTCGCGTTTAAATAGAAAATGTTGTGCTATAGGATGCACAACAGGGTATGGATCAAATAAAGAGATATAGACCCGAATTCACACCTCTTGAAGTAACGTTACTTCGAAAGTAGCGCTATTTCGATTTTTTATTTATTTTATTTTATGAATAGATAAGAATAGGTTTCATATTTGTGTAAATGAAACATTTAAAATAAATGCTTTTTACAATTTAATTTATTTTTATATCTCTAATTTTAATGTTAAAGTTGACATTTGACGGTTGAAGTAGCGATTTTTCGGAAGTAGCGCTACTTTAAAATGAAAGAATTTACTTATTAATTTATTTATTAATGTATTATTGTATTAATTTATTAATTTATTAATTTATTAATTTATTAATTTATTAATTTATTAATTTATTAATTTATTAATTTATTAATTTATTAATTTATTAATTTATTAATTTATTAATTTATTAATTTATTAATTTATTAATTTATTAATTTATTAATTTATTAATTTATTAATTTATTAATTTATTAATTTATTAATTTATTAATTTATTAATTTATTAATTTATTAATTTATTAATTTATTAATTTATTAATTTATTAATTTATTAATTTATTAATTTATTAATTTATTAATTTATTAATTTATTAATTTATTAATTTATTAATTTATTAATTTATTAATTTATTAATTTATTAATTTATTAATTTATTAATTTATTAATTTATTAATTTATTAATTTATTAATTTATTAATTTATTAATTTATTAATTTATTAATTTATTAATTTATTAATTTATTAATTTATTAATTTATTAATTTATTAATTTATTAATTTATTAATTTATTAATTTATTAATTTATTAATTTATTAATTTATTAATTTATTAATTTATTAATTTATTAATTTATTAATTTATTAATTTATTAGTTTATTAGTTTATTAGTTTATTAGTTTATTAATTTATTAATTTATTAATTTATTAATTTATTAATTTATTAATTTATTAATTTATTAATTTATTAATTTATTAATTTATTAATTTATTAATTTATTAATTTATTAATTTATTAGTTTATTAATTTATTAATTTATTAATTTATTAATTTTTTAATTTATTAATTTATTAATTTATTAGTTTATTAATTTATTAATTTATTTTTTTATTTATTTATTTACTTATTAATTAATTTATTTAATTTATTTTTTTATTTATTTATTTACTTATTAATTACTTAATTTATTAATTTATTAATTAATTTAAGTATTTATTTATTTAATTTATTTATTTATTTATGTATTTATTCATTTACTTATTAATTAATTTATTATTTAATTTATGTATTTAATTATTTATTTTTTATTTATTTAATTATTTATTTAGTTATAAATAAATAAATATATCCTCAAGGCCATTACGGGGGGTGCCAATTATTGTATCGTACTAATAAAAAATCTTTTAAATTACATAATCATACAGCACGAGCCAGAAAAGAGAGTTTGAGTGGGCAGTTTGGGTGGGTATTTTGCGTGAGCATGTTGCGTGGGCAGTCTGAGTGGGTAGTTTGGGTGGGCATTTTGCGTGAGCATGTTGCGTGGGCATGTTGCGTGGGCAGTCTGAGTGGGCATGTTGCGTGGGCAGTTTAGGTGGGCATGTTGCGTGGGCAGTTTGGGTGGGCATGTTGCGTGGGCAGTTTGGGTGGGCATGTTGCGTGGGCAGTTTGAGTGGGCATGTTGCGTGGGCATGTTGCGTGGGCAGTTTGGGTGGGCATGTTGCGTGAGCAGTTTGGGTGGGCAAGTTGCGTGGGCAGTTTGGATGGGTATGTTGCGTGGGCAGTTTGGGTGGGCATGTTGCGTGGGCAGTTTGGGTGGGCATGTTGCGTGGGCAGTTTGGGTGGGCATGTTGTGTGGGCATCATAAACCACTATCGGCGGAGCCCTAGGGAAAACTCGGCGAAGCCGAGGTTACGCTAGTCCTAATACTAAACGATCAGATTCACTATCGCACTATAGATTCTTTAATCACGACGATCGCCCAACTTTAGACAAGGCTACAGCTTAAACGGTGCAACCGATTTTCATGAAAGTTGTAACAAACTGTAGGAAATGATTGGCTTCAGGGCCCTTCTAATGGGACGAATTTCTGTAGGATGTATAATTTTCGAGTAAAAAACTATTAAACGTAAATTGAAACAACCGATCGAAGATTACATGTAAAAATTTAGAAGATAAAAATGCTGTCATGTGTAAAATTTGGCATGATGTCAATGTCAATAATGACAAATTATGAATGTCGTTGTCGTTGTTGACCTATTCAATGCTAAATATAAATAAATATATTGTGTAAAATTGAAGAAAAGAATATGAATTAAACGCGGTAGGTATACGTAATGAATTTAAGCAATATTTATTGTTAATTTACATTTTGTTTTGTATATAGATTTTACAAAATGTCAGAAGTTACTAAAAACTACGAAAACGTTGATACAGACTAGAAGAGTTTCACAATCGAACGAAGAATACATGTGTAAAATTAAAAAGATAAATACTGTCTTCTGTCACATTTGAAATGTTAATGACAAATTTAAACTACAGAAAATAATCGGTTTAAAATTGAAGAAAAGAATGTGAGAATTAAACGACGTAAGGTACGCTATGAATGTAAGATATGTTTATTCTTATTTTATAATTTATTTTGTAAATAGATTGTTGAAAATATTCGAGGTTATTAAACGACGAAATGGACGAGAAATGTAGGAAAAGCATCAACGACAAGAAAGACTGGGAGGACAAAGTGTACAGTGTACAGAGAGAATGTCAAGGATTGTTTTTTGTGCCGGTCAGTGTATTAATTTAAGATATGTTTATTTATATTTTATTTTGTAAATAGATTTTACAAAACTGACAAAAAGAAACTAGTAGTATTTCTAAACCTAAACCGTACACAAATAACGGAGTGTGTGGGGCTCTTTAGGGCAGATTGCGTGGGTAGTTTGGGTGGGCATGTTGCGTGGGCAGTTTGGGTGGGCATGTTGCGTGGGTAGTTTGGGTGGGCATGTTGCGTGGGTAGTTTGGGTGGGCATGTTGCGTGGGTAGTTTGGGTGGGCATGTTGCGTGGGTAGTTTGGGTGGGCATGTTGCGTGGGTAATTTGGGTGGGCATGTTGCGTGGGCAGTTTGGGTGGGCATGTTGCAGTTTGGGTGGGCATGTTGCGTGGGTAGTATGGGTGGGCATGTTGCGTGGGCAGTTTGGGTGGGCGTGTTGCGTGGGCAGTTTGGGTAGGCATGTTGCGTGGGCAGTTTGGGTGGGCATGTTGCGTGGGCAGTTTGCGTGGGCATGTTGCGTAGGCTGTTTGGGTGGGCATATTGCGTGGGCAGTTTGGGTGGGCATGTTGCGTGGGCAATTTGGGTGGGCATGTTGGGTGGGTAGTTTGAGTGGGCATGTTGCGTGGGCATCATAAACCACTATCGGCGGAGCCCTAGGGAAAACTCGGCGAAGCCGAGGTTACGCTAGTCCTAATACTAAAAGATTAGATTCACTATAGTTATATAGTATTTCTAAACCTAAACCGTACACAAATAACGGAGTGTGTGGGGCTCTTTAGGGCAGATTGCGTGGGTAGTTTGGGTGGGCATGTTGCGTGGGCAGTTTGGGTGGGCATGTTGCGTGGGTAGTTTAAGTGGGCATGTTGCGTGGGTAGTTTGGGTGGGCATGTTGCGTGGGTAGTTTGGGTGGGCATGTTGCGTGGGTAGTTTGGGTGGGCATGTTGCGTGGGTAATTTGGGTGGGCATGTTGCGTGGGCAGTTTGGGTGGGCATGTTGCAGTTTGGGTGGGCATGTTGCGTGGGTAGTATGGGTGGGCATGTTGCGTGGGCAGTTTGGGTGGGCGTGTTGCGTGGGCAGTTTGGGTAGGCATGTTGCGTGGGCAGTTTGGGTGGGCATGTTGCGTGGGCAGTTTGCGTGGGCATGTTGCGTAGGCTGTTTGGGTGGGCATATTGCGTGGGCAGTTTGGGTGGGCATGTTGCGTGGGCAATTTGGGTGGGCATGTTGGGTGGGTAGTTTGAGTGGGCATGTTGCGTGGGCATCATAAACCACTATCGGCGGAGCCCTAGGGAAAACTCGGCGAAGCCGAGGTTACGCTAGTCCTAATACTAAAAGATTAGATTCACTATAGTTATATAGTTTCTTTAATCACGACGGTCGCTCAACTTTAGACAAGGCTACAGCTTAAACGGTGCGACCGATTTTCGTGAAATTTGTACCAAGTTGTAAGAAATGATTGGCTTCAGGGCCCTTCTAATGGGACGAATTTCTGTAGGATGCATAGTTTTCGTGTAAAAAATTATTAAACGTGAAATCAAACAATGGATCGTAGAATACATGTAAAAATTTAGAAGATAAAAATGCTGTCATGTGTAAAATTTGGCATGATGTCAATGTCAATAATGACAAATTATAAATGTCGTATGGGTTGCCGACCATTTCAACGCTAAATATAAATAAATATATTGTGTAAAATTGAAGAAAAGAATATGAATTAAACGAGATAGGTATACGTAATGAATTTAAGCAATATTTATTGTTAATTTAGATTTTATTTTGTAAATAGATTTTACGAAATGTCAGAAGTTACTAAAATCTACGAAAACGTTGATAAAGACTAGAAGAGTTTCACAATCGAACTAATAATACATGTATAAAATTTAAAAGATAAATACTGTCTTCTGTCACATTTGAAATGTTAATGACAAATTTAAACTACAGAAAATAGTCAGTTTGAAATTGAAGAAAAGAATGTAGGAATTAAACGACGTAAGGTACGCTATGAATGTAAGATATGTTTATTCTTATTTTATAAATTATTTTGTAAATAGATTGTTCAAAATGTTCGAGGTTATTAACGACGAAATGGACGAGAAATGTAGGAAAAGCATTACCGACAAGAAAGACTGTGGAGGACAAATCGTACAGTGTACAGAGAGAATGTCAAAGATTATTTTCTGTGCCGGTCAGTGTATTAATCTAAGATAGATAATAGATTTTACAAAACTGACAAAAAGAAACTGGTAGTATTTGGGCTGTCGGTCCAGCGTACTTTTGTCGCACAGCTTTACCCGTACGTTCTAAACCTAAGCCGTACACAAATAACGGAGTGTGTGGGGCTCTTTAGGGCAGTTTGCATGGGCAGTTTGGGTTAGCAGTTTGGGTTGCGTGGGTAGTTTGGGTGGGCATGTTGCGTGGGTAGTTTGGGTGGGCATGTTGCGTGGGTAGTTTGGGTGGGCATGTTGCGTGGGCATGTTGCGTGGGTAGTTTGGGTGGGCATGTTGCGTGGGCAGTGTGGGTGGGCATGTTGCGTGAGTAGTTTGGGTGGGCATGTTGCGTGGGTAGTTTGGGTGGGCATGTTGCGTGGGCAGTTTGGGTGGGCATGTTGCGTGGGCAGTTTGGGTGGGCATGTTGCGTGGTCATGTTGCGTGGGTAGTTTGGGTGGGCATGTTGCGTGGGCAGTTTGGGTGGGCATGTTGCGTGAGTAGTTTGGGTGGGCATGTTGCGTGGGTAGTTTGGGTGGGCATGTTGCGTGGGTAGTTTGGGTGGGCATGTTGCGTGGGCAGTTTGGGTGGGCATGTTGCGTGGGTAGTTTGGGTGGGCATGTTGCGTGGGTAATTTGGGTGGGCATGTTGCGTGGGTAGTTTGGGTGGGCATGTTGCGTGGGCATGTTGCGTGGGTAATTTGGGTGGGCATGTTGCGTGGGCAGTTTGGGTGGGCATGTTGCGTGGGCAGTTGTAAAAATGTAAATAAAATACTATTTTCATGGATAATTTTATTTTATAAATATATATAAAAATGGGCACATATTTTAATAGATGCTTTTAACTTTTAAAAATAATTTTGTTGGATATATTCTGCTCGTACCTGACGTCCTAAAATTAAATTATTGTTAGGATATGCCATTCCTTCATCTGAAAAAATATGTATGTTAAAAAGCAGAAGACATACACACTTTAAAATAATTTACCACCATTGTTATCAACAGGATTCATGTCATTCTCAAGTTCATTTAAATATTCCTCATCCATGCAAGGTCTTGCTTCTCGCATCATATTATGTAGCACACAGCATGCATATATAATATGTGCAGCATTTGGTGGACTATAATTTAGAACTCTGTGTCTTGATAAACAACGAAATGTTGATTTTAAAATCCCATTAGTTCGTTCTATGACATTTCTTGCTCGTATATGTACAGTATTATATCTTTCTTCAGGCGTATTTTCTCCATAATTATTGATGGGTGTAAACAACCATGGCTTAAGTGCATAGCCACTGTCTCCTAATATTAATGTAAAAATTAAAAGTGCTGTTAATTTTTATATGAAATGGTACACACCATGCATGCACATACAAAAATCGCACGGTATACCACCAAGTGGGTTGTGAAAACCACCTATCCACAAATCAATCGTTTATGTATACTCTTGTCCTTACAAAAAATAATATTACCTATTAAATGTGATGATTTATCCCCGTTTTTCGCAAATATCTACTAATATCTGACATTTGCCATATACCAGAGTCGTGAGCGGAACCAGGGTATCTGGCATCAACTCCCACAATTATATTATTTGAATCACATATCTACAAATATAATTTAAAACGATTATGAAAGTATTTGCGTAAAAAGCAGATTGGCACACCCAGCAATGGGTAATATGCCGTGATGATATATTTTTTTTTTTAACAAAGTGTACTACTTTCAGCATTACGTACAAGCATCACGTTTACTGAGTGCCTTCCTTTTCTGTTAATATAAACGTGTGGAGGATGGTCATTATCATTTATAGAAGGAGCAATAATTTCGACGTGCGTTCCGTCGACTGCTGGCGACAGTGTTGCAAGGACCTATAATATGAAAAAAACTGATTGTATCCCTTCATTACAACAAATACATGCTTGTTTACAAAAAAGAAAATTTGACTATAATCAAAATGACTAATAACGGAAAAGCTGATTATAATTATTGTCGCCGTATATTTGTAAAAATTACGAATTTTTGCTTTAATTTCTTTTTCTTGGAGTGCTGTAAATTAGGAGGGCCAAGGAAAGTTTTCGCATAGGGGCCTATGAGTTCTCGTTACGCCACTGAATATAATTGTAAACACGGTACCCTTAAATGAAATGGTATTCTTGTATTTCGTTTGCCTTCTTCAACATGTTCTTGTAATGTCTGAATAATTTCATTTACAAGTTGTTTATTTAAACGAAAGGTGTTCATGAATTCCATTTCAGGTATGTCAAATGCGTTTTGTCTATCTCTGAGTTTTCGTCTTTGTAATCGCATGTAATGTCTGAAAATTTTAAAAACATCAAAAAATAATATTTTTAAATTAATAACATTTCTTTACAATATACCTTCTATAATCTTCGTTATACAAATCAAACACAAACAGCATTATCTGTGGATCGTTCATATTGTATGTTTTATTATTACTCCTGTCAATAAGAAACTGATGGTTGCTTGCTTATAGCGGCTACAGTGAAAAAATTCTCGGTGTAAGGTTATAGCGCTGATGTAGGGGTTACAGTATGTTAAAAATTTAACCGAATCGCATTTTGACTACATCGCTGTAACTTTTCAAGGTTACAGTGCTACATCGCTTACAGTGCTTTACAGAATAGACCCACTGATACCATACTGCACAAAATCGTTCTCAGTGTAAAAAGAGTACTGCTAGCTCCTAGGCCTCCAGTCAGAAACTTACAAGTCTTTCTTACCGCGCATAAATATTACAGATTCATTACAACCCAACAGAAAAATGGTAGTCGACAATAGGTATACATGAGAATGTGGAGTGAGGAAAATATTCAGTTGGTTGCCGGCAGTACACACGATGTCTATACTATAACTATTATAATATACTCCGGTGATTAGTATTACTGCTAGAAAATTTTTGAAATAAGCTTTAAATTGTATTATACTTCTAAAAAACAACACAATAGCTATGTGTGTGTTAAGGACGCAGGAGCGCGACATTCTCTCAAAATCGACAATGTCCATTTTCGCTCGAAACACACACAAGATTTTTTCTACAGTCGCCACAATGGGGTCCTCCACTATACCAAAAATTTATTTGTTTCAAGTACATAAAACTAGTGCTGTGAAAAGTGGATGTCCATTAGGAGCTTTCTCACCAAACTTTTGCAGGTGGCAGCTCAACTGTTCACATTTTATTTTTTCTACTGTCTATATACAAAAAAGGCATTTGCGCTCTCTTTTGTCAACGCAAAATGCCGCTCATGCGCGACAAAGTAGAATAAACGCTCGCTGTTCAAATTTCTACCTACACAATGTTGAGAAATATCACTTGTCTGCATTCTTAATGGAAACGTTTACCACCTTCACAAGTCAATCTGACATATAACTGCTATGTCGGTAGTGTCGGCAAATTATATAACCAAACAAAATGCCACACTGCTGTGAAAATAAAATAGGTCATTCATTTACAAAAACAAAAGTATAAAATGCATAGATTAGATTAAAGCAATAGCTCAAGAAGAAAAGAAAATAACGATAAATTAAAATAAATTGTGAACAGTTGTGCTGCCACCTACAAAAGTATGGCGTGAGTGCTTCTAACGGACATCCACTTTTCCACTACACTAGTTTAATATACTTGAAACAAATAAATTATACAAAAAAACTTATAATATTCATTACAAAATTGGCATTAATTTGCAAAACAGTTATGTCAGATTGACTGGTGAAGGTAATAAATGTGTAACAACAGTGATATTATTTCCTGACTAAACGTTTCCATTAAGGATGTAGACAACTGAGATTTCTCACCAATGTATAGTTAAAAATTTGGACAGCGTGCGTTTTTACTACTTTATCGCGCATGAGCGATAAAGTTACATTTAGCGTTAACAAAAGAGAGCGCAAATGGCTACTTTGTATATAGCCTGTACAAAAATATTTTTTTAAGTAGCTTTCGATGATAAAAATTTCTAATTGAAGCTAATAAAAAATTAAACAATGAGGTTTACTCATTCCTGACTCCATCGACAACCTTTTTTTGTTCCATCATTATGTCTAATCATGTTTTACAGCACCAAAAAAGTGAACGGACATAACATTATCAATGTACATTACGAAGATATTGATGCAACAAACATAAATAGTGGAGTAAGTAAAGTTCAGCATTAAATAAAATACAAATCTGATAAACTTTATGTTATTTATACAATGATTTAAAAGCATTGTAAACCGGAATCTTTAGTTAATTTTCAAACTATTACCATAAATAAATATAAGAATTGGCTATTATTAACAAAATAAATAAAGGATAGGAATAAAGCGCTCGGTAATAAAAGATTTTATAATAAAAAAATCAAAATGTTAGATAAAATAATGCAAACGCACAATAGCAACTTCTCGATATTTAAATCACATTTGCAGGTTAGAAAAAACAATTGCTCAATAAATTTATTTGAAGTATGCAGGGTAAAACGATTAAATGCTCTATAAACTTCGCACGACATATTGACACATTCTGCATGGTACGCTTTAGAAAAGTATCACGTAACATATTGATAAGCTCATTATTTTTTATTTTATACATCTGCTTTGTCGCTTAGATACTCCAAAGATAACATGTAACAACAGTGAATCAAGAGAAGATAATTATAAAATTCTAGGTAACTGATGAATAAAGGTGCATTTGTACTGCACGTGCAACAAGTTGCATGAAGAGTGTACTCGTACACGTATACAAGAAAATGATTACTCGCCTTGTAATATATAGAAAGAAATATCGTATTGTGACCACCTTATTTGTTTATACGGTGAAGTCATAAATAATAATATTGGCAGTAAATTGTACTATTCTTATGCTTTGGACTGTGCAGTATAATTTCATTTACACTTTACTACTAAACACTGAACCTTCAAGCCCAAGCTCAAAGCTAAGCTTGACGAGTTATTGAAACCTCCTAACAGCAACAAAGAATTATTTCGGTTAGTTCGGTGAATTGTCAAGTTGTAACAGTTTTGAAAAAAGTTACAAATATTAATAATAATAATAATAATAATAATAATAATAATAATAATAATAATTAATAATAATAATAATAATAATAAATAGTAATGAAAAACCTAATGGCTCATCACTGCAATAATAATAATAATAATAATAATAATAATAATAATAATAATAATAATAATAATAATAATAATTAATAATAATAATAATAATAAATAGTAATGAAAAACCTAATGGCTCATCACTGCAATAATAATAATAATAATAATAATAATAATAATAATAATAATAATAATAATAATAATAATAATAATAATTATCTATGAATCAAGAAATGGAAGAACAACAAAATCATGAGCAAATTCGAGAGCCTACTCTAGTAGAAATATATTTTGAAGAACATCTCTTCAAATACAGAGGAATGGAACCCTCGAACCGACCATCTTTGCCGAAATTAAAACATAGAAAAGAAACAAATAAGATTATTCAAGAGATCAACGACATAATTATAGAAAGAATACATGATAAAATGCCACTGGACGAAATACTAGAGTTGATATACGCCGGAGCATGTGCAACTCTACTTATGCACGACCAAAAAATAAGACCTGTCTCAAACAGAGAGCAAAATAAAAGTAAAAATGAAATGCCTGGGTGGGAGAGAAGGCTAACGTTACAAAGAGATGGCCTCAGAAATCAAATAGGAGTACTCACACAACTACTCAGAGGTAATAATAGCAATAGAGTAAAGAGAAAAGCCACACAAATAATAGCACAACATAAGAATGAACATGATAGAACCAACCAGGAAATATTAGACAGGTTAAAACAAAAGTTAACAGTGGTTGCAAGAAAACTGAAGAAATACAAAATCAGCTACAAAAGAAAAATAGAAAATAATATGTTTCAGAATTCTGAAAGAAAATTCTATAGAACTCTAAGAAATCAAACCGAAAAGGTATCAGAAAATACAGCAGAAGTAAAGCCAAAGAAGGAAGAAGTTCTAATATATTGGTCAAATATATGGGAAAAACCTGCACAACATAAACGATCAAAATGGATAGCCGAAGAAAAAGCGAGAAGAGGAGAACTGCAAACAATGACAGATTGCTTAATTACAGAGCAAGATCTGCAAAAAGCAATGAAGAACATACAAAATTGGAAAGCCCCGGGACCAGATAAGATACATAACTTCTGGCTGAAAAAATTCAAAGCTACGCACAAACAACTTGTACACTGCTTAAACAATATACTACAAAACCCGAAGGAAACACCAAGCTTCTTTTCAAAAGGAACAACTTACCTGATACCAAAGACAGCAACCCCGTCCGAAAAACCTGAAAAATACAGACCTATTACATGCTTGCCTACATTATACAAACTCTTTACATCAATTTTATCCCAAAAAATATACACACACTTAGAAAGAAATAACCTTCTTGACGAAGAACAAAAAGGTTGTAGGAAGGTATCACAAGGATGTAAAGAACAATTAGTTATAGACACAATTATCACAGGTCAAGCAAGAAAGACTAAAACACCGCTCCATGTTACATACATAGACTACATGAAAGCGTTTGATAGCGTACCGCATTCATGGCTTAAAGAAGTCCTACAGATTTATCAAATAAACCCCACTATTCAAAAGTTCTTAAATCATATTACGACAATGTGGAAAACGGAATTAAGAATACAAAATACTTTCATAGGAGAAATAAATATAAAGAGGGGCATTTTCCAAGGAGATGCATTAAGCCCTCTCTGGTTTTGTATGGCGATACAGCCATTAACCACGCTGTTAAGGAAAGCTGGGAAAGGGTATTTGGTGAAGAACACAAACGTAGAAATCAATCATCTCTTATACATGGATGATATAAAATTATACGCAAAAGATAGGAAAGGAATAGAAAAACTTATAGAAGTTACTAGAAAATTTTCTGATGACATAAGCATGAACTTCGGTCTGGAGAAATGTAAAATAAACACCATGGAAAAAGGAAAGTGGAGCTACGAAGGAAATTATGTTATCAATAAAGAAAGAGATATAGAAATAGAGCACATGGAACAAAACGAACTCTACAAGTATCTAGGGTATGACCAAGCTCTAGGTATTAATCAAACAAAAGCAAAAAATGACATAACACAAATATACTTCAAAAGATTAGAATTCATTATGACGTCGCTGTTAAGCGCAAGACATAAATCAAAAGCCATAAATTCTTTCGCCACTTCCTCCCTACAATATACTTTTGGTATACTAAATTGGACCAAGACCGAGCTAGAAAACTTAAATATTAAAACAAGAACTATACTAACGAAGCACAGAAGTCATCACCCAAAGAGCGCCAAAGAAAGAGTACATCTGCGAAAGAATTAGGCGGCAGGGGAATACCTAACATCATTGACAGATGTGAAAGACAAAAGAATAATCTCAGGGTATACTTTTGGGAGAAAAAAGAAACATCCCAATTACATGCAGCTATAGTCCATGCGGATAAAAATATAACAACATTAAACCTTAACGATACGGGCAGTCCCCAAAATACAGAACATTCACAGGATCAATTGCTAATAAATTGGAAACAAAAGCCACTACATGGCAGATACCCAACGCTATTAGGCCAGGAACACATTAATAAAAAAGCTACTCTGTCCTGGCTCAGAACGAGCAATATATTTTCTGAGACAGAAGCTTTCATCATAGCAATACAAGATCAAGTCATCAACACAAAATATTACCGCAAGAATATGATTAAAGATCAGGATGCTACGGATGAAAAATGCAGGGTATGTAAAAAACAAAGTGAGACAATTGATCACATAATAAGTGCATGCGGGAAGCTTTGCCAAACATACTATTTAAAAAGGCATAATAATGTAGCCAAAATACTACATATTGAATTAATAAAGCTATATGAAGACAGAGTGGAACCTAACAAAAAGTACTATCAGTATGACCCAGACACTGTTATAGATAAGAATGAATATAAAATATACTGGGACCGCATTGTACAAACGGAAAAAGAAATTAAACATAATAGACCTGATATTGTACTACAAGATAAAGTAAATAAAACAACATATATAATTGATGTTAAAGTTCCATCTGCCTTCAATATACAAGAAGCTTATGAAGAAAAAATTACCAATTACTCACCTTTGGCTGACGAGCTCAGAAGATTGTTGAACCAAAACCAAGTCGTCGTAGTACCCATAATTGTTGGAGCCACAGGGGAAATTCCAAACAGCCTATTGGAAAACATACAGCTATTAAAGCTAAAACCTACTTTATACCAACATATGCAAAAAGCAGTAATATTAGATACTTGCCATATTGTTAGAAGAATCCTTACCTGAGTATCCTGTCCAGACGAAATATGAGGGATCCTGTCTTGCCCAGGCCGATGGAGATCCTTGCCAACCCAGGAGATGGTACGTGTGTCGCAGGCCAGAATTCCAGTCCACCCTACAATATAATGTAATACATGTATTGTAATTCTTACTATATTTACTGAAAAGATGTATTGTAATACTTACCTGGAAACCTGTAGAAAACATGTACAATTGAATGGTGAATAAAGGATAATAATAATAATAATAATAATAATAATAATTAATAATAATAATAATAATAAATAGTAATGAAAAACCTAATGGCTCATCACTGCAATAATAATAATAATAATAATAATAATAATAATAATAATAATAATAATAATTAATAATAATAATAATAAATAGTAATGAAAAACCTAGTGGCTCATCACTGCAATAATAATAATAATAATAATAATAATAATAATAATAATTAATAATAATAATAATAATAATAATAATAAATAGTAATGAAAAACCTAATGGCTCATCACTGCAATAATAATAATAATAATAATAATAATAATTAATAATGATAATAATAATAATAATAAATAGTAATGAAAAACCTAATGGCTCATCACTGCAATAATAATAATAATAATAATAATAATAATAATAATAATAATAATAATAGTAATAATAATAATAATAATAATAATAATAATAATAATAAGTAGTAATGAAAAACCTAATGGCTCATCACTGCAATAATAATAATAATAATAATAATAATAATAATAATAATAATAGTAGTAGTAATAATAATAATAATAATAATAATAATAATAATAATAATAATAATAATAATAATAATAATAATTACTGGTACAAAACATTTAAAGCTACACATAAGCAATTAGCATATTGTTTTATGAAGATATTACAAGAACCATCTAAAATGCCTAAATTTATGACAACTGGTAACACATATCTACTACCAAAAACGGAACCTGCAAGTAATGATCCTGGAAAATATCGACCGATTACGTGTCTGCCGACAATATACAAGTTACTTACAGCTATAATCACAGAAAAAATCTATAAACATTTACATGTAAATAGAATTTTAGATGCAGAACAAAAAGGATGTAGGAAGGAAACCCAAGGATGTAAAGAACAGGTTCTAATAGATATGATAATCACTGAGGATGCAAAGAAACACAAGAAACCGCTTTACACAGCGTATATCGACTATCAAAAGGCATATGATAGTGTACCACATACATGGATGTTGGAAGTACTACAAATTTATAAGATAGAGAATCATATATACAGGTTTCTGAAATATGCAATGTCGCAATGGAAGACAAAGTTACTAATGAAAACAAAAGAAAAAACGACCGAAATAGGAGAAATAGCGATAAAAAGAGGAATGTTTCAGGGAGACACTCTGAGTCCTCTGTGGTTTTGTCTTGCTTTAAAACCATTGACTACCATACTTAATTGTAAGAGAAGAAGAGAATACACATTAGAAAAAGCAAACCTAAATTATACTCACCTCTTATATATGGATGATTTGAAGTTATTTGCCAGTAAACGGGAAGATTTAGAATACCTTCTGATGCAAGCATCAAGCTTTAGTAAAGATGATAACATGAAGTTTGGCTTAGATAAATGTCGCGTTCACAGTATGAAAAAAGGAAAATGGGAAGATCAGGAAGGAGTAGAGGTAGATGAGAAACAAGGGCAAATTTTACACTTAGCAAAAGATGAATTGTATAAATATCTTGGACATCAACAAGCAAGAGGAGTGGCTCAAAAACAATGTAAGGAGAAGTTAAGAGATTTGTATTTCGGAAGGGTAAGATAAATATTAAAAACTAAACTATCTGCTATTAATAAAAGTAGGGCAATTAACAGCTATACTACCTTGGTATTAACGTACAGCTTTGGTGTGATTAAGTGGACAGATACTGAATTAAAAGATATAGATACCAAAACAAGAAAACTCTTCACAATATACAGAGCCCATCATCCTCGAAGCTCTATTGAACGTTTCCACATGAAGAGAAAAGAAGGAGGTCGGGGGATTCCAGAAATATTTGATGGCCATTACAAACAAATACACAATATAAAAGAATATTTTCATGAGAAAACCATAACATCAGAAGCATATAAAGAACTTTGCAACGCAGACAAAAATTATACACTCATAAATTTGGCAGATACGAATTATGAACCAATGAGTAAAGTGAAGTCAAAAGAAGAAAAGAAGAGAATATGGAAACAGAAGAAAATACATGGTAGGTATCCAGCAGAAATCGAAAAAGAATATATACATAAAGAAGCCACACAATCATGGTTAAGAAGAGGTGACATATTTGTAGAAACGGAAAGATTTATGTTGGCGATACAAGATCAAGTAGTAAATACCAGATATTACGTGAAGCATATAGCAAAGATGCAAGATCAAACAGATATGTGTCGTGTATGCAATAAAAAACAAGAAAAAATTGAACACATATATTCAGGATGTACACCCCTAGCGAAATCACAATATCTAATACGACACGACAAAATTGCTAAAGTAATACACTTAAAATTATGTACCAACAAATATACAAAGAATATTATAAAAGAGCTTAATGACATAATAAAAGATCAAATAACAGAACGAACAACACTACAACAACTCCATAGCATTTTATACAGCGCAGCATATTCAGCAATAATTGCACATGAGCAGGAAATAAATGTACATAAACATAAAGAAAAAACGGTTAGAAGTAATAAGAAACCACCATGGGAAAGAAGGTTAGAAAACAAAATAGTAACCTTAAGGAAACAAATTGCTATACACTCCCAACAGCAAAGACCAAACCCCAGCAGAAATGTCCAAAACAGAGCAGCGGAAATTATAAAAAAATATAGATCGGAAACCAATGAAACATTAATTGATATTACAGACTATATAAAACAAATATTAACAGCAACTGCTAAAAGATTAAAAAGGTACAAAACAAGAACACAGCGAAATAGAAAAAACAGCTTATTCCAGAATAACCCAAAGATATTCTTCCGCGAATTACGAAACAACGATAATGACAACTCAGAAAATCTCAATGGGACACCGGAGAATGCAGAAATGAAACAATTCTGGGAGAATATATGGTCTAACCCAGTTACACACAGAAAATCCGCCTGGATAAATGAGGAAGGAGTTTTGAGTTGAGTGCTGAACAGTAAAGACGTGTTTCTTGTGATCTCCATATTTTCTGATTTTTAGTCATTTTTATCTAACTTTTTTCTTGAAAATGGCTGCGGGTACTCGTAGTACTGGTACATCAGAAGATATTAGTGTTATTGTAAAACGTGCAGTGGAAAGTGCCCTGAATGTTTTCATGAACGACTTTGAGCTTACCACTATCTGTTTAAAAGCAGAAATACAAGCACTTAAAAATGAACTTATTGAATGCAGAGATGTTATCAAAAACCAAAGTGAAATAATTACGGTTTTATCTTCAACTCGTGATCATAAAATTGTTGATTCTTCCGCTCGATCTGAGTTCACCACGTTGCCATCAGGTATCAAAAATCAAACAGTTGTGAAAAATACAGCTGTAAAAGACAATACAGCTCCGCCTGCAGGCGAGAACAAATCTGTGCGTGGCCGCATTACCTTTGGCACTGCACATGTCCGTAATGGCAGCAATATTCAAGGTGAACCTCGACTTGCCTGGTTACATCTGAGTCGTATTGCTAATAAAACTGCAACTACTGATGTTGTCCTAGGTCATTTACAACAATACGGTCTTCATGTTAACTGTGTATGTGATAAGATTGACCATAGCGGTAATTTCGCTTCTTTTAAATTGGGAGTTCCATCTGAAATTTTGTCCAAATACCAAGATCCTGAAGTATGGCCCAGCGGTATCATGGTTCGAAAATATTGGTTTCCACGCAAACAAGCTTGTGGTTTTTTAGGGTCAAGTCAAGTGAAACCTCCAATGTCGCAAGAAGGAATGGAATTAAGTGTTACTACCAAAACGTAAGAAGCCTGAAGAATAAGTTGTGTGATTTTGCCCATTCAGTATGGGAATCTGATACGATATTATTAGTTTGTGTGAGACTTGGCTTACAAATGACATTCTAACATCTGAATTTCTTTCCCCTGAGTCCTTTACTGTATTTAGAAAAGACCGCAATTTTATTCAACTGAACATGTCACGAGGAGGCGGTGTTCTTCTTGCATTCAAAAACAATATTCTTGTTCAACCAATAAACATTACAGAACTGTTAAACAAATTGCCTATGTTTGATATTATTTGTTGCAAATGTATTCTTGAATCATGTAATATTTTAATTCTTACGATATACATTCCCCAAACGCCATCTGTAAATGACTTAAATGTATTATTAGAACATATTGAACAACTAGCGTTAAATGAAAAATATGTTATAATCATCGAAGATTTTAATATTCCAAGTTTTTGTACAAATGAAGTAGATGTTCTTAGCTCATGTATTACTAATTTTATGTCTTTCTTGAAGGTAAAGCAGTGTAATACTATTTACAATGCGAACAGTCGCCTATTAGACCTCATTCTAACAAATATTGAATGTCACGTGACTAAGGAAAACTTACCTCTTGTTAAAATAGACAATCATCACCCGGCCTTAACCATCACTTTACAACTAAGTGAAAAGAAATTAATTAATTTTCCTGCTGCCCCTATGAAAAATTTTAATTTTATAAAGCTGATTTTCAATCTTTATACAATGCTATGCTTATGTGTGATTGGTCAGCTGTGGAGAATGCCAATAATCCAAATGAAGCATGTGATATTTTTTATGATTCTATTAAATAATTTACTTGATAAATATGTACCACTTTATAATATTAATTGTAAAAGGAAATACCCTCCCTGGTTTACACGTGAACTTATTAATAATATTAAAATGAAACATAAATATTATACCCGTTACAGAAAATTCAGTACACCTAGTGATAATGAAATCTTTCTTAATCTCAGAAAATTAATAAAAAAACAAATTACTGAATCTTACAACAAATATATAAGCGATATTGAAAATAATGTTTCTAATGATCCCAAAACTTTTTGGAAGTTTATTAACAACAAGAAACGTAATACAAGAATACCTAGTACAATGTACATGAATAATGTTACTTGTACTGACCCATCTAAAATTATTGAACTTTTTAAACAATATTTCAGTAGTGTATTTTCAAATTCCTCTGCCACCCACTCTTATGTAAACTGTGTGAATGCAACTCACTGTATTATCTTGAGGGAAATAACTATTGAGGATATACTTGCTGCATCCAAAAAACTTAAAGCTAAATTGACCTCGAGTGTTGATCAAATTCCCGCTTTTTTGTGAAAGATTGTATATCTGTACTTTCGCAACCACTGTTATCAATATTTAATGCCACTATTCGGAGCGGTGTTTTCCCTGAAAGTTGGAAAGAGTCTAAAGTTTGCCCTGTATTAAAATCTGGGGACTCATCTAATGTATGCAACTACCGACCTATATCGGTTTTATCTAATTTTGCAAAATTATTTGTATCAATTATATACACTCAAATGTTTTCGCCGATACGAAATCTTTTATGCTCCATGCAGCATGGGTTTGTTCCAAATAAATCTACTATCACTAACTTGAGTACTTTTTCGCAATACATATCTGAAGTTCTGGATAATCACGGCCAAGTTGATACAATCTATACCGACTTCTCTAAGGCCTTCGACACAATGAACCACACCATTCTTGTAAATGAATTAGAACTTTTCAGTAATCTGCTACTAAATTTTTTTGAATCATACTTATATAATCGTAAGCAACGTGTTACATACAATGGTTACATATCAGAGATCTATTGTGCAAGCTCAGGGTCAAGGTCAAGGGTCAAATCTCGGCCCATTACTTTTCTTACTATTCATTAACGATCTAGCCCTATTATTAAATTGTGAGGTACTCATGTACGCAGATGATGTTAAATGATTTTCTAAAATAGAAGAAGTGGCCGATTGTCAATCTTTACAACATAATATTAATGCACTGAGCAACTGGTGTGTCTCTAATAAGCTATATTTAAATATTGCCAAGTGTAAAATTATAAGTTTTACTCGTAAAAGACAACCTATTACACATGATTATTTTATAGATAATACTAAATTAACTCGTTGTGTAACACATTCAGATTTAGGTATTCTGTTTGATGTAAAATTATGTTTCGTACCGCATTGTAACACTTTAGTACCCCAATTATATAAATTATTGGGATTCATTTTACGTAATTCCAGAGAAATGACGAATATTTCTACTATTATTATACTTTACTTTTCTTTTGTTAGAAGTAAAATAGAATACGGCATGATAATTTGGTACCCATTCTATAATATATATTGTTCTACGTTAGAAAATCTGCAAAGAAAATTCTTAAAATATTTATGGTTAAAAACTCACGGTATTTATCCAGAACGTGGAATAAACCATTTAATATTAAACATTTATAATTTGCCTACTATTGCAGAAAGACATAGAAAATTGTTTTAAGTTTCCTTTACAAACTAATTCATAACAAGTATGACTGCCCTTACTTAGTTTCTAGACTAAATTTTCGAATTCCACGCTCCAGTAGTAGGCTAAATGATTTATTTTATGTACCAACTCCAAACACGAACACTATGTATAAATCTCCAATATATGTTATGTCTATCTTTTACAATGTAATTTGTGAAAATTATGATATTTTCAATTGTTCTCTGAATGACCTGTATCGTACAATTGATTGCTAATTCATTTCCTCTTTTTTGTATATGTATTTCTCATTTTACCTTATAATTGGGATGTATCCTGTTAAGTAAATAAAGCATTATTATTATTATTATTATTATTATTATTATTATTATTATTATTATTAAAAGAAGAAAATAGGAGATATAAGAACAATGTATGAATGGCAAATTACAGAGAATGATGTGAAAGAAGCTGTAAAGAAAACATTGAATTGGAAAACACCTGGCGGGGACCATATCTAAAATTATTGGCTGAAAAAATTTGATAATGTACACAAAAAATTAGCTGGATACTATACGAAAATATTAGAGGATCCTTCCAGAATTCCAAAATTCATGACAGGTGGTAGGACTTATCTACTCCCAGAAACAGTAAACCCAGATAATGATCCGGCAAAATATCGGCCGATAACATGTTTACCAACAATTTATAAAATATTTATATCCATATTGGCCGATAAAATATACAAACATTTGGAAAATAATCAATAGCTAGATGAAGAACAGAAGGGATGTATAAAAAAGTCTAGAGGATGCAAAGAACAACTAGCGATAGATGCAATAATTACAGAGGATGCAAAAAAACAAAAGAAGCCAGTATACACTATGTATACAGATTACCAAAGGGCATATATAACAGGATGCGAGGTACAATTTCTGAATATAACTCTTTCCTGTTACCCGTTTAAAACGGTTTGTTTAAATACTTGACCCGCAAGTGAAACACTAATTTAATCAATGTAAAACTTAATTTGGATCAAGGGTATCGCTGCCACCACTATCCGTGTTTTAAAAGTCCTCGGATAGCAGGACTCAATACAAAGAGTATGAAAAAGATTAATTCACAAAATAAACAATATTCACTCAGAATACTTACTCTGCCGCAATGACTGAAAATACTTGGGAGAACTTAAACAAATAAAACTGAGAACTGGTAGATGAACTTATTTATTTACACAACAATAAATCGTAACAACAATACACGAACTAATGACTACTGATCGTGACGACTACAGTTACAGGACGGTACCATAAAAGTAATAAATTTTTTAAAAGGGCGACCTCAGAATAAGCTTTAAGCTTATTGAATTGCTATCAGCGCTAAGTATTCAACACCAACTACCAAGAATCAAGTAATCTGTTAGGCTACTTACTTTTCATCACAGGTCGGCATCGAATGCACTTTATTATTAAACTAACACACTACTGAAGAACACAAAGAAAAATTATTAAATTTGGATTAACACTCTAATCAACTTGAGAGAACGCAGACTTCAACAATTACTTTAGTCACAAAACAACAAAAATTTATAAGTCACTAAGATAATTAAAAACAGCCGAATGGAAAAGAGAACGTCACAATCAACAGTCAGATCAAGACTCCGCGAGATGAGATCATCTCAAAATCATCTTTTCTAGATTTGCACCCCACTTCCAACAAGGAAGTCCAACCCTCATACCCTTATTGGCTAACTTAAAAATTAACACGATATAATTGGTCAAGTAACTGAGAAACTTTTCGAGTGTTACAGGGGAGAAGTGAATTCCTAACGGCGTTTCACATCGTCTGTGTGACAAAAGTTACTCAACCAAATTACTCAAATTGCTCTTCCCTGCTGAGAACATCCGTCTTTTCTAGCACTTTTCTTTTGTAATTTTATACTTTTAAAAATACTTTTACAACACCCAATAATTTTCACAAAATGTCAAGAACTAAACCCATCCCAAAAATCAAACAAAGACTTTAACTTCGAAAAGCAATTTAGAAATTTACAAAAAAAACTAGGATACTTTACAAACATGAAAGTTCTAAACGCAAGATCCATAACTAATCTTGACGTCCGGCTCCAATAATTTAAACAAAAGGGTGCCGCTAAGCAAACGTGTTACACATATGATAGCGTTCCTCATTCAAGGCTTGTGGAGGTTATCACGATATACAAAATAGAAGACCACATCAAAAGAGCCCTAGAAGTAATCATAAGACAATGGAAGACAACACTAATACATACTTCAAAAGGAAAAAGAATAGAAATAGGGGATATAAGTATAAAACGAGAAATATTTCAAGGGCACGCTTTAAGCCCCTTATGGTTCTGTCTAGCTATAAAGCCATTAACAACATTATTAAACAAAACCAATAAGGGATATAAATTATCAAATAGAAGAGTGTCTCACCTTCTATACATGGATGACGTGAAATTATATGCAGACAGTAGAGAAGACCTGGAAATGGTTCTGAAACAAACGAATAAATTTAGCAATGACATAAATATGAAATTTGGATTAGATAAGTGTAGGAGTCATAGTATGGTGAGAAGTAAATAGTTAAGAATGGATGAAACAGACCTACATGACGGACAAGGAAGGATTAAAAATATGGATTCGGACGAGTTGTATAAGTATCTAGGGTATATGCAGAGCAGGGGAATAAATCACAAATTAGTTAAGGAAGAACTGCGAAGTGAATATTTTCTTCGGGTGAAACAAGTACTAAGGACATACTTATCGGCGATTAATAAAATTAGAGCCATAAACAGCTATGCTACAGCAGTACTAACGTACAGCTTTGGAATAATCCATTGGATCAATACGGAGCTAAAGGATTTGGACATGAAAACTAGAAAGCTTTTCACTACTTACAGAGTTCACCATCCACGCAGTTCCAAGGAACAAGTAAAAAATTTGAGAGATTACTTCTATGAAAAAGCAACATCATCGACCATGCATAAGGCAATAATAAACTTAGACAAAAATTACACACCGCTGAAGCTAGCAGATAAGAATTATGTACCGATGCATTTAGTGCCTACAGCGGAAGACAATATAAGACAGTGGAAATCAAAAACATTACACGGCAGATACCCAGAACAATTAGAAAATGACTTTTAAAAAATGCATCACAAGCGTAGATAAAAAATGGCATTTAATAATCTATTTATAAAAATGGGATGTGGCCTGGTAATTACCTAACCTAACACATCTGATATGCAAAAATTATGAACAAGAAAATAGTCAAAATTTATTGATACGTACAACAGTATTTATTAATTTTAAGCAGCCGTAGAAAGTTTTTTGAATATTAAATGTAAGCTAGAGCTAGAGAATATTACAGTACTCTAGTCGCGACTCGGTCTAAGTATTCATCGTAGTAAGTTTTTTACACTCGTAATAGTGCTGTGAGTGTAGTACTTCTCACTAATATAATATACTATTATATTTTGCCATTGAACATTTAGTCAACACATCACTAATAGCATTTAAAAAATTGGGTTATGGGCCTGTGATGAGTTCAAAAGTTGTAATAATAATAAGAAGAGAAGAAATAGCGTACTGAAGTTAGAGAGAAATAGAATACATCGTATATAGTTGATGTTACAAAAATAAGGTTACGTTGTTGAAGGTCAAACGTCACATTAATCACCAACTGATACAAAATTCCCTAAATTATGAAACTACAATTTTTCAATTATAAAGCGCTCAAAGAGCGTAAAATAGAAAAACCAGTATAAAGAACTCATTTTATAATTGTCGATTATTTGGTTCGAAGAATTATTGTGTTCGAAGATCCCAAACTTACTTCTTACAAAATAAAATGACAATTATGACATTCATTCTTTAATATATAATTAAATAATTTAAATATCACTTTGATGTTTTTACTTTAGTTATTGATCGCAAAACGTTTAAAGCTGCCATAAAATACTTAATATTATTGGAAAATATAATTTCTTTTGAATGCCACATCCAATATTTTTTTACAAAAATAATAGCGGTTTTATGGAGCACACTCCTAATAAAAACATAATGTAAAATCGCGCGCTCCATAAAAACGCTTCTATTATAAAAACTGCGCTCGTACTATGGGTGAATATTTTTGTGTGCTAGTAATATTCATATTATTCTACTGGTCACACAATAGAAGATATTCATTGTCTTACTAGTAGAAAAATATTGTACTAGTAAATAAATATTAGCGTCTTAGATCACCTCTGGCGGCGGTAGTCGCCACAGCAACACAAATCATATCGAAAATATTTATTTGACAGTTGTATCGTTTTTGTTTTGTATTGTACACAGTTTTGGCAGAAATAGAAAAATACAATTAAAAAATTCAAAAAAAATGTGATTTTTTTTCAAACACGTGAAGAAAAAATAAATTATTTCATGCGGGGTAGAACGCCTTTTTTAAGTTTTACCCAGCTTACCTGACCCCGGTTATATAGTGCCTCGGCCGCAATAGCTGCGTTCAACACAAAAGACCGCTTTCTACTCTTAATAACATAATATACTATTGTAGAATGAAATGTGAAATATAAGTGATGTAAACACTGAAACAAATTTAATTTCAGTGTTATGATCCATATACAAAACATAAAACTCTGTAGAAAGATTGAGTTTGAAAATAAGCGTCGCTGTTTGTTGCTTTGGGGCATCACGTACTCCATCATAGCTGCTGAATATTTTACGTTTTGGTTTACATCTTTCATCAAGTCTTTACTGCACCCGTCTCAAAACAAAACACTTCTTCGCATTGTCATCATTTGATCTCACAACAAAACACGTGACAATAGAAAACCAACTCCATCCGAGAGATGAGCAGTTGTTTAATGCTCGTCTCATTTAACGTGAAGAAGCAATATATCTGACGTTTGATTGTCGATTTCGAGTCTCAAGTAGAAACGGGAGTCTTTGGTTGTCACAGCACAGGACTTGAGTAAGTATATCGAAAAACAGGACAGCAATAGTAAATGCAAACAATTTATAGTACACACACAGGTGTAAAGTTTTATTGAAAATGATAGTTAGCATATCGGAGGAGTGGAGGAGATGTCGTAACTCCTGGCGAATCATGCAATTTGTAATCATGTTATTATGTTTAATTGATAATTGCTCTATAATATTTTGAAAAGTTAGTTTGACTTTGTTGTATAAAGTACACGCAAGTATAGATGGTGAAGTGTATAGTTTTATTTAACTTTATACTTTCATTTTATAGTGTTTTATTTGACTCTATCTTTTAAAATATACAGGTTGTTATTCGAGTTCGGGTAAAAACGTTAAGGGCATAGAGTACTAATCAAAATAAGTAAAAAAGCTTAATCAACATAGGTCTGATCTTTAACTGTTTTCGAGAAGGAGGCCATTTAGTATTATTAGAATCGAAGAAAAACTGACAAAAATAGTGATCGAACAAAATTTTGTCTGTGCTAATAAATAGGCCATAATAATACAATAAAAAAAATTAAAACATTTTTTTTTCAATTTCTACTAGATTGTTAAGATGTTATTTGAAAATAAAATATTGGCCAAGAACGCCACATTTTACTTAGTACAATTAATTGAATTTTTATGAAAAACAAATGCACATCTAAGATGCCTGTCAAATGTAAAAAAAGTCTAATTTAAACACAGTCGTAACTTAATAGTTTTCGAAATAGCAGGGGTAAACTCCGCAAAAACTCATGTTTCACTGCCTTATATCTCGGAAACTATTGAAGATCAGATCTACGTTGAGTTAGTGTTTGTTACCGCTTAATTATGTCATACCACTGTCACCAAGTTTTTTTTACCAATATAAGCAATATAAATATAAAAATATTTTTTAAATTTTTAATTACATTTTTCTCGAAATAATTTTTATACAACCCTATACAATATTAATATCGTTGGAATCAGAAAAAATCTGCATTTGCACTTGGATTTAATTATGTACAATTCAAAATACAGAGATGTATGTACTCAACATATTTCATCGTACTCAATACAATACATAGATTTTTATTTACGTCCTCCGCCTCCGCTTCCTGATCAATAAATGATATACATCACTTAAGCCCGGGTCACACTATGCGTTTTGGCGGGACCGGTAAAACCGCATCCGGTTAAACGGGATGAAGCGTACAGCGTTCACATATATCCCGCTAAACAGGACGGCAGCAATGACAACCCGATTCGGACACAGTCGGACAAATACCTGAACAGTGCAGAGACCCAATAGTATACGTTGTCTATTAAAAAACAAAACTAGACCCTTGTGAACGCTCGTATTATCTCCAATGTGTTGTAGTTGTCATGCGACAAATTAACCGTCCTGTCAAACCGTAATATGTTGCGGTAGTATCCGGCAACCGGACTACAACCCCATCAGTGTGGACGCATTCATTTAAAACAATACGTTGTTGTCTTTCCGGTCAACCGGTCCCGTTAAACCGGTCCCGCCAAAACGCATATTTTGGCCCGAGCCTTACCGATTAGTAATTTGTAAATGAAACCTACCTGAAATATAGTCGATTATTATCTCTAAAAATACAATTTTTTTTCGAATATATTTCAAATGTCAAAATGTCACTTGTAAACATAACTTGAAAATTGAACATTTTATAGGTTTAAGGTATGTATAAAACATAACAGAAAATTGGGAAATAATCTACACTAAACCTACATAGAATATGAATTAAACCCTTTCCCCTCTTATTTATTTCTGATACAATTGAAATTAAATTAATTAGAAACTCTTATAGCGAAATAACAAATAAGTACATTAAATTTAACCAGTAATAGTGCAATAATATTCCTCCTTTTTCTTGTAAACCTAGCAGATATTGGGATAAATACGCTAAAAATTTGAGATTTCGAAAAAAAGTTATTAAGAGATATTGTGCTCTCGACGAGTCCTATCACTGGTTAAATTTAATGTACTTATTTCTGTTACACTCTATATATTTTTAAGTAACTTTTTATCGCTTTTTGTTTAATATGATTTTTGTTGTATATAAATGATGAATATAAGTAGAAAACGTTACGTGATGTATAAATCCTTTCCAATAAATTCAGCAGTTCAGGATTCATTATAATAAGTGAAAATTAATGACTTTATTAAATTTCTGCATTTACGTTTCGTAGAACAGTAGATAAATTTGAATTGTAGTTGAACAGAATGTCTGAAATGAAAAAATTAAATTAAAATGTTATTTACCTAATGAACATGATAATTTCAAAAGTAAAATTTTTTATCATTAGATGTAATAAAAATAATCTTTAAAAAAACACTAAATTTGAAACATATTCAATTATTAATATAAAAATAATTCACCGTAATTAATTTTACAACAGATTTCATGTAAGTATTAAGCAAGAAAATTAATGGAACAAGGCGACTATTTAATTTTGTCAAATTTAGAGGACTTGTAAAATTTAAAGTTTAATAAAAGTTTGATCTGCCTTGCAACTTAGCGATCGTTGTAAACATTCAGATATTTGCATAAGCTGTAAAGCAGCCAGATAACCCAGTTGCAGATTCGCGCATTTACATTCTTCTCAGGCAGAAAAATAACCAAATCTATCCACCCACGTTTCGAAAATTGTCAAGCCGTTTTTTACTGCTAAAAAAGATTACATAAAGATAAATCTAATGTTATTTATACAGCCTTACATATGTATTTATATTCGTATAATTGCCAATACTTATTTGTGTACCAAAGAGTCGTAAGTTCAGTTTTTCGGTCGAAAATGCAGGTTGGAACACTAGAGCCCACAGGGCCAAAGTATTGCAAGTATTTGAAACCGAAATTTGCTCTGTACGTTTCGAGGTGCTTATGAGATATTTCGTCATACCTTATGTGCAGCGTTTAACAAAAAATAAAAATAAGTATATTTCAATTATATATAACTGTCATAGGTATCAATAATTAATAATGGTAGCGGAGCTTTAAATATCCTTGACAACAAAAATATTAAACTTTACTACGTGTCAGTTCAATTTATAATTTTGTGTAATAATAATAATAATAATAATAATAATAATAATAATATTTATTCTAGAGACCAAAATAAGTACATGGCATTACATAAAAAATAAAATATTTAGAAAAACATGTATTTATTAAAAATTAAGGCATGTCATTAAGAAACTTTAAACCTTGTTTAATGTTTTTAATTTTGCGGCAGATTATTGTAAAATTTTAAACCGAACTAATTGGGATTATTTCTTGTTTTGTTTAATTTTATATTAGGAACAGTGAAGTTCGTTTTACCGCTAGTATCATGATTGTGTATATCACTATGTATCGTGAAATTATTTTTGTTATTGTAAATATATAGGGTGTGTAAATATAAAGGCAATGGATATTTATAATATTTTCATTTTAAAAAATATCTTTACAAGATGCTCTTCTGTCATATTGATATATGCTGCGTACTGCAGTTTTTTGTAGTTTAAAAATGCGTTTTGCCATGGGAGAACACCCCCAGAAAATTATACCGTAACTTACTAAGGAATGAAATTTACCATAATAAAAAGTTTTTACAGTAAATACATCAGAAAGTAACCTTAGTCTCTTAATAAGATAACATAAGGTGGCAATGATATCAATATGCTGACCCCATACTAAATTTTCGTGGATATTAAGGCCCAACACTTTAGTACTTGGTACTTGAGGTATCGATTGACAATTACAAAATATTGTCATCTGTTCATCTATCTTTCTGTTTGAGAAGCTCATAACGGAAGATTTACTAATATTTAACGATAAATTTAAAGAAGCAAACCAAGAGGACAACTTGTGACTATTTTTGATATTTCATTAGCATCCGATAATAAAATAGTTACGTTATCTACAGAATCAAGGAAATTATGCGACTCCAAAACTTTTTTATGGCATTTATATATAAGATGAACAATATAGGGCCAAGTATAGAGTCTTGAGGTGCTCCACATGTAACAGTCTGAAATTTAATTATCTTAAAACACAACTTGTTTTTTGTGTTGTAGGTATGACAAAAACAGGTCTGCACATATACCTTTTAAGCCATAAAAATTTTAATTTCTATCATAGTACTACACAATCAAAAGCTTTTGACAGATCTGTAAATAGTCCGTATATATTATTACTTTTATCAACTGCATTGTAAACATGGACGAAAAAATTCCCTAAGGCGGATGTTGTGCTGTCTTTTTTTGAATCCGTCTTGCTCCCCAATTAGTACCTTATTCACTTCTAGAAATGAGAGAATTCTTGACAGTATTAATTTTTCATAAATTTTATGAAATATGGAAACCAAAGTTATTGGTCGGTAATTTGATCTGTAATTTGATACCAAGTCTCCGTTTTTATGCAAAGCTATAACTTTAACATGTTTTAGAAGACCTGGGAATTTACCTTCTAATAAAGACAAATTAATTCAATAACATAAAGGAGCAATTATCATTGCATAACAATTTTTTAGTAAATTGTACGAAATTTCATCAATTCCAGAAGAACATGAATTTTATAACGATAAGATTAGGGATGTTAACTTATCTTCAGTAACGGGATTTCGAAATATCGATGATATTTTTTTATTACCATAGAAATAAAAATTAGAAGCAGGGGACAGATTACTTTGAATTTCATGTGGAAAATTAATAAAATATATTGAGCATATTAGAAATATCTGAAGAATTATTTGCAAATTCACTATTACTTGTTGTTTATTATTTTTTTTTTAGATTTGTCAGTACTGTTTATATTTAAATTATTGAAACACAACACTTGATTATTCCACAGATTTATTTCTTTATGTTACGATCGTTTCGTCCTTTCGGATATCATCAGGCAATAATAATAAATTAAGAAGACAGGTATTTATATGTTTCAAACATGTTGAGTAGGTGTGAGTTGCTTACATATAATTGCTCGTTGACGATGTTTTCCTTGGAATTTACGGCTTTCCTAATTTCTAAATTTTCCAAAAGATTTAATCTTAATCCTTTGTCAGCAATATGCAGAATGTCAAAATTTCCGTTAAAGTTGTGATTGTTTTCGATGCAATGTTAAGAAAAACCAGTGGTGTAGCAATGTTTTGTAATTGAATCTTTATGTTCTTTGATCCTGTGTTTAAAACTTCTACCGCTTTGACCGATATAAAGTGCATCACAGTTTTTACAATTAATTTTGTAAATTCCATTTAATTCTAATTTTGAGGTTTTTTGTTTGTTATTTGTTAATATTTTGCCTAAATTGTTTTTGTTTACTAATATGGTTCTAATTTTGTGATTAGTTAACTTTCGAGATACTTTTTCGCTTATTCCAGGAATATAATTTAAATAATGCCATGTGGTATTAAGATCAGACGTTTTAATTTACAATGAATTTGGTTTTGTACTAATTTTCTATTTTTCTTAATAATTAACTTATCTATTATTTTAGGGTTGTATCCGTTATTCGCTGCAATGTTTTTAATTGTTGTAATCTACAATAATAGATAAATTAATTATTAAGAAAAATAGAAAATTAGTACAAAACCAAATTTATTGTAAATATTGTAAGCAACTCACCCCTACTCAACATGTTTGAAACATGATGACAGGTATTTACCTGTCTTCTTAATGTAATATTATTGTCTGATGATGTCCGAAAGGACGAAACGATCGTAACATAAAGAAATAAATCTGTGGAGTAATCAAGTGTTGTGTTTCAATTAGTATATTTTAAAATGTTCCATCAAGTACCGACTACACAAACCCTAACAGTTATTTAAATTATTGTTAACTAATTTTTAAACTTTACGTGTATTATTACTACAGATTTGCACAAGTTTAGAATTGAACTCATTTTTAGTTTACGATACTTATTTTTAATCTTAGTGTATTCTTCCTTAGTGATAAGCCCTAACTGACAAGTTATATAATTCTTTCAGTTTTATTGACAATTTTATTTTATTTTATTGGTTACACATGATTTGTTGTTCGTATTGCGGTTGTGGCTGGGAACCTTAATTTTAGGATGAGTAATATTAAAATCATACATAAATATTTTTAAAAAAATTTTAAAACATCTATCAACGTCGGATTTTTTAAAAACTGAAGTCCATTTTACATTTCCTAACTGAAATTTAAAATAATCAAGATTAAATTTAGAATAAATTTATAATTACTATTTCATCAAGAACATTTTTCAAGAAATACAAGAGGCGGCAAATGCAGCCTCCCATATTTTATTACATGCGAAATCCTAACAAAGGTATTTGTAGACAATTTACATTTTTGCCCTAGCTAGGCACCTAATGAAAAATATATCAAACCGCTTCCTAAGGTAACCAGCATTTGATTGTAAACTGCCCCTGACTGTGAACAAAACAATCACATAATGTCACATTTTTGTAGTAGATATGACAAAAACGAATTTAATATTAGGTACAGATTTTTTTAATTTACAACATTACAGCACTAATGTTAATCGTACATTACATCTGGGGTGAGAATCCCACCGTGGGATATGTTTCATTACAGCCGAAGGCTTATATATGTATATTACCGAGAGGCGAAACCTTGGGGTGAGATCCAACGCGCGACTATAATGAAACACCCACCCCACCAAGATAATGTATACTATACTAGTGGCCAAAAAAAAACCGGACACGAAAAAAAAGTTTTTTTATCTGCTTGTAACAACCGAAATATTGGTTTATTTGTTTTTTGTTAAAATATGAATAATTGATCTGTAATAGTTATTTATGGTACCATTTACTAATCGAGGACGATTTTGCGCCCGAAAGATAGCGAGGGCTTGCAAATAAGTTCGAGATTGGTCAAATGTACGTACATCTCGTGTTGCAAATACGATTTTTTCCACTCCCGATGATTTATTTTTTACCTGTTCATTTTCACTGCCAGATATGTTAAGGCTGTCAAGAAATACAGTTGAATATTGATACATTAAAAAAGAATCTAAGTATTCCATGGAAAATTTCAGAAGAAAAACGCTGTCATATGTCACATTTGCCACGTCAACGGTAACTTTTGAATGGAAATATTTATGAAATGAGGGCAATTTAATAGAAATTAAATTCAAAATTATAAATTATAAGAATGAATAAATATTTGACACATGTTTAAAATATCTAACTCTTGGTATTTCACAACGAAGGAGGTAAGTTTAGCTGTAGGGAAGTAAGGACAATATTTACTTCCCGTCGATAATAGAAACCGATATCTTGACAGTAAAATAAACATACATCCCCACAAACAATGTCATAATAGCTTACTTACGATATTGGGAGTAGGAAAACTAAGATTATAAAATAAAAAAGTTTAGCAAGTTCCGGTAACCGAAAATTGAACAAAAATAGCGAATTTCTTTTTCCTTATTGATTAATTTTTATAGCTAAAGTATACTTTATTTTGAGTAAGTAATGATGTATATTGCCTCCCCGAGCTGTAAAAGCTTCTACTATTTGGCTTAGTAAACTCTCAATGAAGTTGGTAACTTTTCATGTTAATTATATTTCCATTCTTCAGAAAGCGGTACTGTTAGATATTGAATGGTTTTTGTTAAGAATTATTGATGCTGAACTCTGTCTTCACGTAATACCATATTTTTCGCAGGAATTGAAGTTAGGGCTGCGATCTGACTATCGTAATAATCGAATATTAACTTATTTTAAGTGCTGCTTTGTTGTATATGCAAAGTTAGGATGCTTTTTGTCAACTTTTAAGATGAAATTCTCGGGAACAAACGAAACAAAAGGTACTACGGAGTGAGTTATGCATTTTCTAATGTACTGAACGGCTGTCAAACCACTATATTTAACCAAAACAAGCTCAATATTGCAATATAACGAAATACATACCATTTTACTGCCACTATCCAATGGTGTTTTTCAGGATATGTAGTATCCTGCAAACGGTTCTCCTGGCCTTCTCCATGCGCATTCTTCTTTATCTAATGAACAGAGATAGAAATGGGTTTCATGAGCTCCAGTGCTCCATATTCGAGTCAATTTCAATTCCTCATGCATCTGCCACTTGGCAACGGACAACAGTTGTTATTAAGCCCCACATTTGTAGTGCACAATAAATCGATGTTTAAACGTGTTTGTAATTCATAGTATTCCTAATATTCGTTATTTGATGTAATTCCCTGTTCGATAATAACGCCGAGTAATATTTTGGGCAGTACTTCTGGGAATAAAATAAAAGGCTACAGCAATGTATTTTATAATATGATCAACTTCTCCTGAAGTTTCTGCTCAAGTTATATTTTAGGATTGAATTATAACAAATTTATTCACATTCAGTACTATAAGAACTAAGAGTGCGACAATCTACATAACAGGAGTCATTAATAATTGAAAAATTTATTGTCATGATTGAAAACAGATAATTTTACACAAATTTAGATTTTTATTTGCCCTTAATAAATGAAACGTTTTTTGCCCGAATATTTTATTCACAATCATCCTCTTCTTAAATCAATAATTTTCAAAATAAATAAATAAATGAGTTGTACCCTATTTATTTATATTATTGACAGCTCTATTGAAATTTGATTAGCTTACTTTATTATATACTACTTATAGGGATCTACGACAGTGTAGCTAGACAACGCCTACATATACATTTCCAAACCGTGGGATAGAAGTAAAATCTATTATTTCCAATCCAAGAGATTGTATTTACAGTTAAGAATGACGTATTTCGGTATTTACCAACCTGTAAAAGGTTAGGAATAGGCATATTATAATGATTGTAAACTATAGTTATTTACATAAGAGTTAGGTAAATGGTACATTACTGACGAGGTGCCATATTGAAATAGAAGGTATTATTGCGCGAAATTAGTACTTTCCCTTCGGTTTCAGAAAATTATTTAACCAATTTTTGCACACAGAAATGGTGTAGAAGATGAAGAAATGATCAGATGTCAATGTTCAAGGTACTTAATTTATTTCTGTAAATTTGATATAATTGAATGTGTATTTTTAGAAAATATAATAAAAGACAGGGAATTATTTATGCGTACATGAAGAATCAATAGCCCTTAAGAGCCAATAACAGATTCTCAACAAATTGAACAAATATCAACAGTGTGATGATAGAAGTACAAGGAAAACATTTTTAAAATTATTATTCTTGATTACTTACAATTTGGTTTTTAAATGAGTTAAGTGTAAGGTTGAACACATCAATATGAGTAAATTTAGAGTAGTTATAAGTGGACATAAGTCTGTTTATGGATGAGTTCTTATTATTATTTGTACGAAAAAAATGGCAAATAAAATAGGTTTTTATTGCGAGTAATGTTGTTAGTGACGTGGAAATGAAAAGTATTTATAAAATTATTGGTACAAAGCATATTGTTAAATGTATTGTAAAGCAACATCATATCTAAAACAGTTCTTCTACTCCAAATTTATTACTTAGGAAATTAAGAAACCTTTTTTGAATATGTTCAATTAAAGAAATATTAACATTGTATTGAGGATTCCGAGTAACTGATATGTATTCCAACTTCGAACGAACCAGAGAGTTAAAAACATTAATAATGGATTTTGGTTTGTTAAAATGTTTACATGAATCTTAGACTCTTTAACAATAGTTTCGATATGATAGTTAATAATTTATTATCAAATTGTATCCTTATATCCCTTATCGTGGTACGATTTGATACTATGGTATTGTTAATTTTGTAGTTAAAATGAAATATTTCATGATTACGTGTGAAGTTTATGACGTAACATTTATCAGCGTTATGTGTTAAGTAGTTGTTATGACAATATTTCTGTAACTGGTTTAGATCCTCCTACATTTTTAAACAATCTTCAAAACAATTAATGTTGTAATATAATTTTAAATCGTCCGCGTACAGAACAAATTCACTGTTTTGAAATAGGGGCTAAATGAGATCCTTGTGGAACTCCTGATGACGTAGGAAATACATGAGATCTAAACCTGTTACAATAAACTATTTGTGACCTATTGCTGATATAAGAATGAAACCAACGAAATAAGGAACCATGGAATAGAAATGATACTTGTTAGATATCTTAGTATACAAGAAGTCCTTCTCGGTATTATAGAAAAATGTCACACATGTCAATTAAAAACTACGAGTAGTACTCAAAAATCTGTTTAACAATATAACATTATAAACCGACTAGAAATATTTAACTATATATAAATAAACATATTTCCATAACACTTTCTTAACAACAAATTTTATCATAATACAAATTTAAAACAATGTTATATCATCTATGGTATACATCTGTTTTAATTTAAAAGTCCCATTTTACCACGCAATAGTTATAAACGAGAATTTTCTAGTGGCTTCGTCATGATGTCTGCTACTTGATGCTCCGTTGGAATATATTGAACTATCAACTCTTCTTCCATTACCTTTTCTCGAATGAAGAAATTCTATATTTTAATGTGTTTGGTTCGATAGTGAAATTGAGGACTGTGCTTAACGAGATAATTTCTTTAACTGCTTCATTCGCAGCTACAATCTCCGCTTCAGTTGTAAATGTAGCAACCATAGATTGCCTTTGACTAAGCCATTAAATAGCTTCACCTGCGTGCGCTACAACCACACCTGACGTTGATCTGCCAGTTTTGTTACATCCGCTAAAGTCTGCATCGCTGTAGCATTCTAATATGCCAGTGTTTATGTTAGGGCGAGACAGAATGTCTAAATCAGATATACCGACGTACCCGTTTTATCCTCATAACATCCTCTATGGATGCACAATCGAGTGTTCTTGATACGACGCTAACGCTGTATGCTAGATCTGGTCTTGATTCGATCATCAAATACATTAGCGCTGCAACTGCCTCTCAATACGGAAAGTCAGTTTTCTTCATACTTTCTTCTGTTGTCGACGTTTCTTGCTCCGTTTTCGACGTTTTAGCCTCCTTTAACATGGGTGTGGAAACAGGTTTGGACTCCTCAAAATTAAAACGTTTCAATAATTTCTTTACATATGCTGATTTAATTTTATTGTGGTATCACTGAAACGTTTAATTTCGAAACCAAGGTAGTATGATGCTGCTTCCATGGTAAATGAACTCTGCCCTCAACTCCTCAATAAAGATATCAGCGTTTCGCTGGTCAGTCGCCACGACTAACCCATCGTCCACGTAAAGAGCAACAAATAGTTTCTTGTCATCTTGTTGTCTAATGTGCAAGCATGAATCTGCTTCACTTGCCTTAAACCCTGTTGATATAAGAAAATTAGCGAAACGTTTGCTCCAACACCTTGGAGTTTTATTTGAGCCTGCTAACACGTTTAGTGTTGTCTTCGTATCCATATGTATTGTCTCTTCTAATTTCGCATACAGAAATGCAGTAGATACGTCGAACTGTGTTAAGTGCACCTTCTCACTTATAGCAATACTAAGCACCCAATTGTGCTTAACTTAGCAACCGGACTAAATGTTTAATTGATACTGAATTAAATAAGGCTAGACGTAACGAAGCAAGGAATTCATTTACACTAAATCACAATAAGCCCGAGAACGAGAACACTTCAAACTTCACAGATGTCAAATATTATTATATAAAAATTAATGTCAAGTCAAATTTTGAGTATAAATAAATGACTTATTTAATTTCACACGTTTCCTGTAAATTGCAACCAGTTTTATACCCAAATAAAAGTTCTAATATATTGACAAAACCAGCATCGCTGTTAGTCTCGGGCAACCGGGGCACTTACCCGGGACCTCGCGCTTGAGAAATACCTTTTTAAAAGATTCGAGGGAAGAATTCATTAAAATTAAAATAAAAGAGAAAATATGATTAGCAATCTAAAAAATAAATAAAATTATTTACTCACACATAATTACGAAAAAAAAAAATCTTATGTGGCCCGTACATAACCTTCCGTCAATTTCATATTTAAAATAGGAATGAGCTTTAAGTAAAGTATCACTTCCGATTGATCGTTTGTAAACACAATCTATTTTTTTATTTCAATAAATAGAAAAGTCTGTAATACGAAATTTTGGATTATATTTTATTATGTTTTACCTCGAATATCTGTTAAGAGCCCGAAATTAAGTACCACCTTCGGTTTATCATATAAATATAGTCAAAATCGAGTTTCACATACCAAATTTAATAAGTTCTGGATCATGAATTGATATATTTTTTCAAGAAAATCTGTTTATAGCTTTGTGTAAAGTACTATTTCCGGTTTATCAACTTTATAAAAAAATCTAATATATCGTTCTCATTAATATAAGTCTTGAATACCAAATTTGAAAAGTTTTGGATTGTCAATATATTTTTCACGAAAATATGATCAGAACTTCAAATAAAGTATCACTTCCGGTTTATCAATTTTAGCCGAAATCTAATATGTTGCTCCCCTTCATATGAAAGTCTTAAATACTAAATTTGACAAGTTTCTATCATAAAATATTTTTATGAAAATGTGTTCAGAGCTTCAATTAAATATAACTCTTATATAAATAAATAAAATTTTAGAAAAAATCTAATATGTCGTTCTCATGAATCTAAGTCTTAAATACCAAATTTCACAAGTTTTGGAATATATCAATATATTTTTCACGGAAATCTGTTCAGAGCTTCAAGTAAAGTATCACTTCCGGTTTATCAATACTAGCCAAAATCTAATATGTTGTTCCCTTTTATACAAAAGTGTTACATACTAAATTCAAAAAGTTTTTGAATATGTCATAATATATTTTTCACGAAAATCTGTTCAGAGCTTCAAGTAAAGTATCACTTTCGGTTTATAAATTTTATCTGAAATCTAACATATTTTTCTCCTTAATATGAAAGTCTTAAATACTAAAAGTATCACTTTATGTTGTCCTATTTTACCCAAAATCTAATCAATTTTTTATATAAATACACACACACACACACACACACACACACACACACACACACACACACACAAACACACACACACACACATACACACACACAGACACACACACACACACGCACACACACAGACACACACACATACACACACACACACACACACACACACACACACACACACACACACACACACACAGACACACACACATCATTGAAAAATAGTAAAAACGCGTGGACCTAAATGTGTGCTTATTTACTAAAAACTCACCATCGAATTTTTGGACCGATAAAATTACCTCCCTTACCTACGGTATGACGGAAAGTAAAAATAAAGGCTCTGGACAAAACCTCTACTATTTTTCTCGTGTTAAATAAAGTATATTTGCGCGATCTCTCGTGTGGTGAGAAAAGTTGGCCTTTTTTGTTTACGTATAAAATTTGTTTTAATAAAGTTCATGAAATCCAGCATATTATATTAGTGTTTTAATTACTTTTCAGCCTAATCACAACAGGTTATGGGGTCCAGGAGCGTTTAAGTATGCAAGTTAAAGTGTCTGTTGTTATTTTATATGTACAATAATTATCATAAGATTGGCATTGGCATGAAATCGTCGTATAATGGATTACTTTAGTCCGGATTTCTGAACTTTTAATGTCGATTTTTGTGCACTATAGTAAGAAATATGTAATTACAAATTTAATTCATTTTAAACAGTTTCATTGTAAATAGAAAGTTAGCTTTCAAGGTGGCTATGAGATTGACATTTGGTAAACAAAACCATGCAATTCTCAAATATCAAAGTAACTGTTGCACAAAAAATATATGAAACCGATTTTACATAAACAATAATAGCTTTTCTTATAAATAACTTGTAATATTTTTTTGCTTTTGGCGTAATTTAAATTTAAATTCCACAGTCACGATCGTTAATCGGTATCACTTCCGTACAAATTCAAATTAAGAGGGGTCCGTCGGTAATATGGGAAAAGAGGTCGGCGGGCCTAAAAATTTTGGACAACGCTGCTTTATATAATTATTACGAGTATATTATTTCTATTAATTGAAATATCTAAAACATAAGTTTCCAAATAATTCTGCAGACAATTATAACGCTCGAGTGTGTATGGTCTGTCCTGCATACTGATCGAAGTAAACCTAAGGGGAATTTTTCCCCTAGAAAGATAAAAGACAATAACAAACAATCCAAACATAATACAGTAGACAGATTAGCGCACATCCTTTAAGAAATATTAGGATTTATATTGTTCAAAAAGGAAAAGTCAAATACTCTAATTAAATTTACTAAAGTCGTATGTATTTTATTCTTTTTTGTGAATATTCCTAAAATATCATAATTCTACTCCACTAAAATAAATTTATCACCAACTTAGATTTGTCTGACATATGAACAGAGAAATTATAATACAAAGACATGATAATGTATCATTTTAATTTGATTTTAGCGTCTTCTCACCCTTTGTGTTGAGGCGGGGGTTTGAAGGCTTAGCATATTTTCTTAGATTAAATGACAAAACAATTCTTAATCTCACGGGTTACATGCATAAGCAGCAGTATTAACTTCCAACATTAGCATTCCTTCCCAGTTCGGTGGGGGTAATCTGGTCATGAAACAGGACGCAAGCAATGTCTGCTTTGATTCCGACCTAGTTACCGAGACCTGGAATTTGAAGAAGTTTTTGTTGAGTGAAAGCGGCGGAAGGACGCTGTGTTTTTGTTTCAAAGTTTTCCAAGCTGGTAGGCATTGTTTCTTAATTTGTTGTTGAGTAATAAATAGTTGGTAATTATTGTTATTGTGAGATCGTATTGTTTTTATGGTTATTAATTGCTGACATGATTACAGATTAGAACACTATTAAATTTAGTGTTAATTTATATTCATTGCTCCTACAATATATCAATATATATATATATATATATATATATATATATATATATATATATATATATATATATATATATATATATATATATATATATATATATATATATATATTAAATTTGCTAGATAATGTTTATTGAATTTTAGTAGATCAGCTTATCAGCAACCAGAATGTCAATATCAGCTATAAATTACACTTACATACAGGCTGATGACCAGCACTGCCGGACATAGGACACGTGAAATCATTCTTTTATATTTTTCTGATTCTTTAACCTTTAACGCACGTGGTGTACTTTGTAAAAAAAACTGCTCATAGAACAAGGAAATAAAACAAGATTATAAAAGATTAGAATATTTGAAAACATTTTAGAAAATAACAACTTGGAGGATTTTAAAATTAATGAGTATTTAAAACTTACTGAACTTTGTATGATGCAAAATTATTTTCAAGTAAATAATAAATATTACCACCAAAATGAAGGCACAGTTATTGGAAATAGTTTATCACCATTCTTAGCTAATTTATTTATGAGTAATTTTGACATTGAATTTAAGAAAAACAACAAATACTTTCCTAGAGTTTGGACTAGATATGTAGATGATATTTTTGCTATAGTTAATACCAATAACTGCGATTTGAAAATGTTTCTAGAAAGTTTTAATTCAGTTTTCCCATCAATTAAATTTACGATCGAAAAAAAACAATGAACAGTTACCATTTTTGGACGTACTGGGTATTAGAAACAAGTACAAACTAGAGTTTGATACCAATAAAAAATCCACGGACACTAACAAATTTATAACTGCTGACTCAAATCATTGTTGGTAACATAAATTAGCTTCGTTTAATTTCTTAATAAACAGATTAACTAAATTTCCTTTAAACAAAAAACGATTTAAAATTGAACTAAACTATATTAAAGAGATAGCTAAGTATAACGGCTTCCCGGTTAAAACTGTCGATAAATTAGTTCATAAATTTAAAAATCGTCTATCCATTTCTAATTTTACAACCTTAAAACCATCTAATAATAAAAATAATAATAATATATACATAACACTACCGTGCGATATAGCTTCCAAAAGTTTAAACAAAAATTTTAAAAATCAAAATTTAACCGTAACTTACCAGTTAAATAATACCATTAAATCGTAATTAGGTAACCCTAAAGATAAAATAGATACTAACAAAAAATCCGGTATTTATAATATTAGTTGTAATGATTGCAATAAAATTTACATCGGTCTAACTAAAAGACAAATTGACACTCGGTGCGCGATAAAATGATGCTTTTGTATAATTTCTTAGTTATTTTGATATATAAGAATAATTTGTTACAAAATTATATATTAATTTAAAGGTAAACATATGGAGATTGACATAAAAGTTTAAGTTTTTTTATATAATTAATAAATTATTAGTCAATTAAAGAAAATTATAGAACTGTTCAAAAACAAATTTTTCAAAACCACTTTATCTTATTTAGGATCCAATTTCAACCAGAATTTTACCTTTGTGTCCAGGGGATAAATGAATACTTTAGTATTATTTAAAATTTATAAGTGAATATGGCCTATATTTTCTTAAAACTAAGAAAGTTTATATCGTCCATAGGCTTTCAATGCTATTTTAGTTCAGCGTTTTGCCGCTCACAACTGTGGCGCTTATGTGTTCTCAAAAGTAGTTTCCTCTTTGGAGAGATAGAGACGGACAGAGATTGAGATACGGCCGAGAGCATAGTTTTCCAGGTATATCGGCAAATCAAGAAAACTTGACACAGCACCGCTGACAAAATTTATTTCACTCATCATAATTAGGTATGACATGACATACTTACTGTTTGTAATATCTATTACATTTATGTCAACAATTATATATGCGGCACCGTTTAACAAAACTGTAGTATATAAAAATATATTTTAATATGATAGGTAAATAAAAATATTTGTGTGAAAAATATTTTACAAAAAAAAACACTAAAATTTCTATCAGGTTTTTAGACATTAAGGTAGATGTATAAAAAACACCTCATTTGAAAAAATGTATTTTTCGTATAGGTACATTATGTAATATAATAATATAATACAATTTGATAGGAATTTTATTGGATAGAAGCTTCATACGTTGTTTCAATTTTTTATTATTTACAATTAGACAACATTTCGGCACATGGTTATGGCCATTTTCAAGTCAACAATGTTATATTACATTTAGTCAAATTTAAATTAGTTACATTATAGAAAAAAAAATTGACTAAATGTAATATAACTTGGCTCAGTCACTGTTGACTGTCCACCTGCCGCAGGTTGTGAAAATCAAACTCATAAACATGGTTTGAAATATAACAAAAAAAATTTTCTATAAAGTAACTAATTTAAATTTGACTAAATGTAATATAACATTGTTGACTTGAAAATAGCCATAACCGTGTGCCGAAAAGTCGTCTAATTGTATTTCCAACAATAACAAATTAAGGCTGTAGGTGATGTAGATGAACAGTTTCTGCTGCATTTGAGGTGTAAAGAGTGAGGTAGAATTTGAACGTCTAGAAGGCGGGGCTGAATATTCCCCTCTTACGTCTCTCCATGCTATTTTTCATTGGCAGCGTGTTACGTTTTGCTTTGGGGTCATCCGACTTATACGAAATGAAAAGCCTTGCCATATGATGAAAACAATAAATTAAAATTATAAACCAAATTAATTTCTATTTCGTTTATTAACAAACAAATATAAAACATTAAATATACCTACATTGCAATTCTATGTAAGTTATAGATTACAATACAATGTATTGTTAAACTTTTATGTATAAAATTAGAGTGAAAAGTTTGCATATCGTATGACACTAATCGATTTAAATTATATTGTACAAAAAATTGAGAAATTATATTTAAATCACATAGATATAAGATAAAAATATTTGACTTGAGGATAAATAAAATTTGAACTGAACACAACATTAAATTGTAAACTTGAAGTGAAAACGTAAACATAATTTTTATTTGTGAAAGCCGTTTAATGTGTGAAATTAGATTTTAATGTTTCTTTTTCTATTCTGTTATGCCTCTGTTATATACGGTGTTCATAAAACCTATTTAATTTTGCTTCCATTTCTTGCTTCCAAAAAATATCATTCCGAAAAATCTTTTCGAACTTGATTCCTAATGGTGTCCAAACCACAAGCAAGCAGTAGCTGCATTTGGTTATATGTAGCTGACCCTGAATTTGATAGTACCAGTAATGTTTTTTATTTACAAAAAAATTTTCTTTGTCTATTATCCAAAATTTATTTATTTTACTTATAATACCTTCTTCTTATTATTAAATTAAATTATAATTGTTTTGGTACTGTATCTATTAACTTAATAAATTAATAATTAATTTAATAAAAATGACACAAAAAATTGAGTATATTTGTCCCTGATCCCTCTAGTTAGAAGAAGTCTTTTTATTACAGCAAAAAAATATTAATTGCCAGGGTCAACAAAATCACATGACTGCTCGTGTCGTAACAAAAGTACTAACCACACAAAAAATAGATTGTTTGTTACCTATTAAATAAGTATATGTTTTTACTCTAATTCAGGCATAGGCTGCAAGTAATTGGTTACCTATATTGATTATATCGATTCATTATTTTTAAATATTTTTCATTGCAGCAAATACTCGATACAAAACTAGCAAATTTGAAATTTGTACAAGACAGCTCTTGGCAAAATCATTCATGTAATGTTAAACAAGGCAAATAATATTACTTAGCAAGCATGTCTTTAAAGGTGTGTTTACATTCAGATACATGTATGAGAATTTATGTGAGATACTTGACAAATAAACAAATCGTAAAACATCACCTCATACAAGGGCTCATACAAACTGTACAATTACCTCATACGTTTTTTTCATCAACTGGTTCAAAATTAATGTTGGTAGGTAAGGTAAGGTGGGGTAAATGTGTAGCAAAATATCAATAGTTGATACGTGTCCCATAATTTCTACCAAAGTATTTGAAATGTAGACTTCATACTTCGGCAGTATATATACATGGATCTTGCCTTTAGGTATATAACATTGTAACTTTATTCGATGCTCTATTAGTATGTATTCACATTTTTTGTTTAAACAATGTCTATATTACACACTTCGCCCGAAAAATGGGGAAAGTGTGTATTCGACTAATGTTTCGTGTACAAGTCACGGCAAGCTAATTGTGAGGTAAGTGTGTAAAAGTATAGAATATAAACTTTCAGTAGCTGTTTAGTACTTTTCATTTTTTCTTATACTTTTAATGTTATAAACTTTGAAAAATAAAAGAAAAACAATCTCTTAAATCTGATGAAACAAAAACAATGTATAAACACATAACTTAAAGGCTTCTTATTGCAATTTAAGTAAGCAAGTAAATGAAATACTTTATGACCTATTGAATATTATAATTTGTAAAAGAAACTTCAAATTGATGTAAGCCCCTTTTACTAACCACTGGCTTGGGAAGAATCATGACGATATCTTGTGTTCCAACAAAAGAGCATTCTTCAGGATCTGCCCAAATAAAATAATGTAGGGTTGATGGATTCAACGAACGCACTTTCCGGGTAAATTTTACTTCTAATTCTTCATCTTCTTTGTTTACTGAGATAACTTGGCCAACATAATGTTTCTGAGATTTTTTACCCGCATAAACAAATAAAACCCAATCGTTAACATCTGCATCGATTTGTTCTTTATTTATTTATTCATTTATGATCAGGGCATCGTATAAGGGAAAGCCATGGTGACATGGTGAAGAACACAATTGAATATCACACACAAGTTGAATATCTAACTTCAAAAATTAACTCAAATTAAAATGTAAATATTCGTATAAACAAAGTATACATACATGTATCTAAATGTAAACATAAGTAACACCAGATTTCTCAATAACGTTATATTTCATTTTTCCTTCCTAACATTACCTTAAATTAACTAAAAATTTAAAATACATTTTTCGCCAAATTTGAAGTTTTTGACATTTCTTTCGCCTAACATTTAGTCGCAGACGTTTATTGTCCCCTCGCCGATAATGTTTTTCGTCACTATTAGTATTATCTATTTGTATGGATGCACAATAAAAATACAATACAAAGAAAAATATAAAATAAAAGGTTTTAGTCTTGAAGAAGACCGATTTTATAGCAACAATTTATTGCTAAAGCACTGCAAAGTGCAAACGAAATAATAAACAGAAAAATACAAAATGAAAACTGTAGAAAACAATCAACGTAAATAGTTTATAATAAACAGCTACAACAAGTGACTAAGAAGTGACAATCTTGTCTATAGTTAAAATATGCCCAACACGCACGCCTATGGAACGAGCTTACTCAAATACACACAATTTATGTGGCGTCGCTGCTGTACAGCGTATAAATTTAACGAAAACACCAAAATTATCATTTTATAGAAAACGTCTACAAGGCTGTATTTGCACTAATTTTAGTTAAAAATTTTAGAAAAAGTTTTATGAAAGTTGGAACTAAGTTTCCTATTGTTTATTTTTTTAAAATTAGATATAATACACCGAAAATTTGAGTATGAAAATACATTTATTTAAAGTCAAATAACTAATTTTAGGACATTTTTTTAAAAAAATGATTCAATAAAAAACATAGATTTATTGTTTTTAAATACAGTAAAATAAAAAAGATTTAAGTAAAACACAAGGCGTTTTTTCCTTAGACCTGTTTTTTGCGTATTTCACATATGGGTACCCTGCGCTCTTAAAACAACGTATGAAGCTTCTATCCAATAAAATACCTATCAAGTAAACTTCACAGTGTCAGAAACTTCTCATCATAATACATTAATATTATTTACATTTTTCTCTTACTATTAATAATTTCCGGTAACAAACAGTTTTTATAAAAATTTATTAATTTTTCTTCCATTTTCTCTTTCCAGAATTTTTTGTATAAGACAAAATAACATTTTGTCTTCTTTGTTATATGCAGTTGTAGGAAATATATTGTTTTTGATATAAATATAGTACCATTTTTATAAATTGTAAGTATATTATTATTCTTCATGCATAATATATATTATCAACGCCTCATCGTATAGTTATTTTGGTACATAGGCAAATAACTCTGATAAACCGAATAAAATAATATCATTTTTAGTTCCTCATATAGTAAAATGTATTGTTGTTGATATAAATATAGTACTTTTTATAAAATGTAAGCATATTATTTACATTATTGCCATTTATTTGAAATATCTTTATCTAAATAAGTTTAATAAGGACGGTATATTCCATAGTATAATTTGTCGGTTATTATTGAGGTAAGAAATTGAAAGGGAAAACACAAGAGTTACTTGCCGGACAAACAATTCTTTTAGCTGTATAATTCGTTTTTCTCGTTTAACTGTAATCTGCGACTAATGATACCAATGTTTTCCCATTTCATATTGTACTATACCGTATTACTAGGCTTAGGATTATAAAATTCAGATATTGGAAGGCAAAAGCCGCATCTCACTATCTCAAACCAGTAAAATCCTAGTCAGAGGTAAAATCTTACGCTACGAGGGATGTTAGTTATGTTTTCAATGTCACATAGCAAGTTCAATTTTGGCTCCGCCCAAAAGGAAATAAGATTTGATACACGATTTATGTTCATGGAAAATCTAGAAAGGGGCTACTAGCGCCTTCAAAGAGCGTACAACGGTTGTTATCATAAGTTAGGCTTTTAACCGCACCCTTAAAGAACATTAAAGCGGTAATCCAGAAAAATCTAGCGTAGATCAACATATGTTTATTAATAATCATAAAGTTAACAATTCTAATATTAAACTTTTAAAACATATTAATAATGATAGATATTTAGATGCATACGAGAGTTTAATAATAAATAAATATAAAAATAATTTGATGAACGCAGATCCCGGTCCCATACCAAACTCAAAATTTTTCGATTTAATACAAAGTTAAATTTTATTGTACGATTTATAATATAATGACTCATTATTATTGGACTAACTATTATTAATTTTTACTTAATTTTTCTAGTAAATAACTGTTTTTGATAGTTATTGTGGCAATTCAACGTCGAAATGCCGCTTTCTTTTTCAGCTTTTGGTATTTTATATTTAAAACTGCATGAAAAATGCAATTTTTTAGGTGTCTGTATTTTTACCTTCCGTCACCTTTCGGTAAGGAAGGTATTGTCTTTGGTGAAAAAATTCGGTGGTGAGTTTTTGATGAATAAGCACGTTTTAGGGTCCCTAGAATACGATTTTACTATTTTTACGATGATGTCTGTATGTGTGTGTGTATGTATGTGTGTCTGTGTGAGTGTAACAAAATTTTCGTCTACGATAACTTCCATACTACAATTCTAAAAATTATAATTCTTTCGTATTTCTCTTCGTTACATCCATGTGAAGAGCTGATTAGATTTTGGTTAGAATTGGACAACCGGAAGTACCCTCATTTGAAGATTTTAATAGTTTTTCTTGAAAAAACTATGTTAAATATCGTTTTTTCACATTTAATGTTTTTATAAATATTAAAGAATATTTTATTCTTTATACGATTTGACTGCATTTTATACTTAATATTAAATGGATATAGAGATAAAAAATTCAAAACAAATTAAATTTCATAAAGTAGCCATAGCTATGGAAACAGCTACTATATTAAGAAAAATTTTGATTGAAAGATGTCAGTGTCAAGTGAAATTGACATAGTGTGTTTATCTTATAATTTTACTGGAAATATAGGATCTTTAGCTATAAATTTTCTGTATGGAATTGCATAAAATACATGCAACAGCTGGAAGGTAAAGTACAAGAAATATAATCTTTAGCAAGGAACTTTCTGTATGAAATTTGTACAAAATACATAGAACTGACGGGAGGTAATGTGCTGGCCACATCAGATATTTTTCAATCTAAACCCATATAAGAATTGCATAAATGTAAAATAAAGTTGAAAATATTCGTATGTGGAATGAGAGTGATATGTAAATATATTACTATATATCTTTTATCTTTTAGGTTGTCTTTGAAAAATGTAGATTTATTAAAATTTTAGATTATAAATAAATTAGTATTATTTTCACACCAATAAATAAAGTGCTAAAAACAAATATTGTTATAAATAAATTGTGATATTTATGTGCAAGCTCTTCATTCATATAAACAATTATTAGGTTTGTTCGCAGTAGCAATCCCGGACTAGTTTGAGCATCACTCGGACTGGTCTGATTAGTACGTGACCAACAGTGACCAATCAACTGTCAGTCAGAGTCGTACCGCGAACAACTAAAATGAAACTACGCATGCGTATGATGCTCAAACTAGTCCGGGATCGCTACCGCGAACAAGCCTATTGTGTATTATTCAATATTTTAACAATTTAATAACAATTTATTTGTGATACCTAACTTTCATACATCAATTATATTTTGAGTTTTACTGATTATTTACCATATAGTACATTAAGAGATTGGACAGACTTATGGGTGGCCTTGTAATAAAGTGTTTGTAGATGAGGGGTAAACAGAGCAGGTGGAAACTAGTTCCTTGCATATTTCTTCAGAGGGCAGAAAAATCACAAAAATTACGAAGACAACATAGAAGGCAATGCAAAAAAATATAATGAAAAATTTAAACGTCAAACTGAAAAATTTAAAAGCTGACTTGACATACACAATTTTTGATCCCACATTATTTGAACTTTTATATGTTTAAAAACATACAGAGAACTCGTAAGGTATCTTATGAACATTAATTACTTTTTATATAATAATAATTATAAATTTTTCTTATATATGTTTCTGTAGAATTTCATGGAGATCAAATTCTTAATGCTTCCCGAAACTTACAAATTAGGACATAAATATCCTGTTGTACATTTATCAAATGAACTTGATCATTTGCAATCCTTCGGAAGAATTCTATATGATAAAAGAAAGGAGCCACCGCAAAAAAGAACTGAAAATCCACAGTAGTATGTAATAGCTAACAATATCGTTCATAAAGTTACGACTGAATGAGATGTGAAGAACTATGAAGATGTTGGAGATTGATACTCCTTATCTCCCAATTTTTGTTTTTTTTTCACCTACGTACGTCTCTTTTCAACACATCTTTAAATAAGATTTAAAAATTCTTTCAAAAAAATAATACTCATACAACAATGTACATGTCCGTGTTGCTTGCAAGTTTTAGTTTACATCACATACATAGATGTAAAACTATGGCTCAGATATTACAGTATACAAATTAGAAATTGAATCACGCGAAAAGGTTAGAAAATTGTAAAAAAAATATACGAACTTGTTTACACACATACCTTTATATTTTTCAGTATTCCTCAAAATAATTATCTGGATACATACTATTAAACTCTATTATTAATATACACCTAATTGTTCTTTTGCAACTCAAAATTTGTGCACTATACATATATTTTAAATAAATAGATAAATATAAATATATCATCATGGCATATTACCCATTGCTAGGTGTGCCAATATGCTTTGTACGCAGATTTCGGTAATGATGATGACATATTTGTACCGTGCGGGCGTTTACCAGGCGTCACCTTACGGGCACTCATTGCTGGCGTGGAGAGTGCAACACATGGGTCAATTTTGTGCTATTTTAAATTCGAAAAATATTTGGCGTCGGTCGGGATCGAACCCGGTTCCCCAGATTCGCGACCTGACACTCAGGCACGCGGCCACGAGACCCCATAAATAAATATTCATAATACATATCAATATGAGTTTTTCTTTTTCTTTCAAATATTAAAAAAAAAATAATTGTAAAAACCTACACGGTCAACATTTTAAAGATCTAGTTACCGTGGTTTAGTTAGTTGCATATGTTGATACATGGCTAACTTTATGACGATACAAAAGCATTGAGTTTCCAATCACAGAGTACATGCACGTCACGTTGACAACCATGTCAAAATCATCCGAGTGGAAGTAAACATCTACTAGCAAGGAATAATTTCAATTTTGGCATCAAGGTGGATCTGCAGAGTCTGTATCTGACGTGTGATATATTTTTACGTTTCGTTATAAAAGCCTATATGACTAATACATTAAATCTACTAAATTAAATCAATATATGCCCAGTTTTATAAAAGCTGGATAAGTAAATTACTAGCAAAGTAAAATTTACTCTTGAAGTAAAATAGTTTATTCCAGAGATTTTCGTGTTATAAAGCAAGAATAAAAATACTAGCTAAGTAAATCTACAGAATAAATTTCGAGGAAGTAAATTTTATTCTGTAGAATAAATTTGACACATCAACATTCATTAAATTAAATTCATTATAAATTTCATCTCTTGCATTATTTTTACATGTATTTATTTATATCCAATATATTTGCTTTGTCTATTTCTGTGTAATTTTTTCCCCGTTCCATGTTAATTGACACCTGGCACTTTATGACACACTTTATTTTCTATTTTCACTTTTGGATTTATTTGGTGTCAGGAACATACAGAATACAATATTATTAAAACATTCTGCGAAACATTGCTTGGAATAGATCCTCTTCAGTTGGAGATTAACATTATCATCAGTAGTGGTTTTAAGGGATACCATCTAGTAATGTTATATCCTGGTTTTATCAATCTTTCTTATGCTCCAGTAGTGGAAAGATTAGCCAGTATAAGAAACCGTAGCCTGAGTGTACTACGGTATTCACACACTCTTCATGAAGGCTCTTTTCCTTGTCCCCAGTTAAAATTGTAGTTGTAAATTCATAAAAAAATATAATTTTATTACCACTCTGGTCTATAGGTTCTTAATATAGTGAAAAACAATATTAAATGTGTATGATTATAGAAAATATTAAAATATTTATATGCAAATATCACAAAATAATGACATATGTCATGTCTCTGTCGGTAAATTACTAGGATAAAATATTTACTCTGCAAGTAGTTATTTTACTCTGTAATTTGTTTATAAAACAGGGTGTTTACGCGTTTCAAAGGCTGAACTATATATCAAGTTTGCTTTGAGGAGTGAATGAATCTAGTCCTCCAAAAAATAAATAAAATGTATTATTATTGTTGTAATGTTTTTTGAGTACACAAGTTTTGTTTATAACAACATAAAAAAGTATGAAAAATAAATCGCTAGGTCCACTACACGTCTAAATCGTATCTTGTATTTTTATGTTTCATTTTTACAATTTAATAGAAGAAAGTTTTTACAGGGTGCAATTGCGGAGTGGTCAGTTGCACCACCCTTAGTTTAAAATCTTATGCTCTACTAAAGTGCTCCTTACCTCCTTTGAAGCCGTCTGATTCTAACCCGATGGATATTTCGTATCTCCCAGAAGCTGTATAATTCTACGTCGAGCTTCTCCATGCTGTTAGTGCTAGTGCTATTGAAGTGTTAGTGCTTTAGTTCATCGGTTTTCTCCCAAGACGTCAAGCTAAAGACTTGCCGCATAATTCTCCACTGCAACGAGTTAGAGTCGTCCTGGCTGGCATCCAATCCTTCGGAGATCTTCATAGAGTCGTCCTGGTTGGCATCCAATCTTCGGAGATCTACATCGCAGTTGGGGATCCAAACTCCTGGTCCGTCGGCCGTGTTCCGTCCCAGGTACTAGAGTTATTTACTCATTCAACTTATTTGATATATAGAATCAGCCTTCATTTCTTACCACTCTGGTCCTTCGAGTTTATAATTATCTTGCCACAAGTTTAGTAATATTTTTTTAATAAAATACAGTCCATATCGATTGAATTACTAAACAGTTTGGTCCTTCGAGCCGGATTATCCAAGTTCGATATCTCAGTAGAATACTTAACGGTTGGGTCTTACTAAATAGTTAGATCCCACGGATCCCTCGGTTCTGATCCCATTGTTGGATCCTTTGAATTTTTTCTTTTTCTCTGTCACTAATCTCTTAACTTCATCTAATCATGAGCAGAGAAGCAGAGAAAAGGTTAAAGGCGAAATTAAAATCAGCTCAGGCATTATCTAAAAGCCTTGAAGCAAAATTTACAAGCTCATTAGAATTGGCAAATAAATGTGAGACGGATACTGCTTTGCGCGAAAGTTTTTTAAAGAAAACTGAAAATATTAATTTGCACAGGGAAGAATTTAAAAATGCAATAATTCAATCTAATGAAACGGGGTTAGAAATAGACGAGGCATTTGAACCAAATTATGATCTATTAATGTCAGTAGATGATCAGTACTCAATAATTCGTTAAACGTTCGTAACCGTATCATGCTTAAGACTAATGCTTCCAACGATACTAGCGATAATGATACTAGTAAAAAATCTGTTCATATCAAGCTTCCTTCTATTGACATTCCGTTCTTTGACGGCAAAATAGAAAACTGGCCTATATTTTTCCAATCCTTCAAAGTGAATATTCATGCGAATAAACAACTACCTGACGCTCAACGAGTCCAGTATCTCATTGGAAAACTAAAGGGGAATGCTTTAAACTCTACAGGGGGCCTACTCCCTACGGAAGAAAACTATAATACGATTTGGAACAATTTAATTACTGAATATCAAGACAAACGTGCATTAGCCTCACGATATTTGAATAACATATTTGATCTTGAACCCTCGTCCAAAAATCCGTCGCAATTATCGGCTTTCATAAATAAGTTCACTGCATCAATGTCAGCACTAAAACAGCTTAAAATTCCTGATATTGCCGATTTCTGTTTTTTGAATTATGCCTTAAAAAAGGTAGATCCCGATATAGTCCAGCAATATGAGCTTTCGGTCCGGGATCAAGAATTTCCTTCCTGTCAAAGTCTTATAAACTTTGTCCGATATCAAGTTAAAATGTTAGAACGCATGGGGGGTTCTAGCTATAGCCATCAGTCCAAGCCTATAAAAAATAACTCAAGATCATATTTGATAACTGACAGTTCCAATAATAATAAAATTGACATGAAATCGTTATATAATAAAATTGTGGATCGTTGTATATGTTGTGCTGATACAAATCATAATCAGCTTTTTTGTGCCCTAAATTTAAGGGTCTTTCAGCACAAGATAGATTCGCGTTTATAAAATCTAATAAAGGATGTATCAATTGCTTCTCCCCAAATCATACTGCTCTTAAATGTTGGTCAAGAAGAACTTGTAAGATGTGTAAAAATAAGCATCATTCTCTTTTACACTTTGGAAAAACTATTCCAAGTCAAATTTCGGAAAATAACGACAAAGACAAATCTCACTGTCATCTAGTAAACCTTGATAAATCAAATAATGTTGAAATGATTGATGATTCGCATTGTCACTTGTCAAAACTTGACAAAAATAACAAACACATACTGCTTGCTACTGCACAAGTTCTTGTTAGAGCCACAAATAATGATTACAAAACTGTAAAATGCTTAATTGATAATGGCTCACAAAATAATATAATCACGGATGAATGTTGCAAATTATTAAACTTGACAATTATTCCTTTAGTGAATTCTAATATAAGGGGAATTGGTTCAACCACTCGCCCAGTGCTCGGATATGTCAATATAAAAATAGAATCCAGAATTTCGTCAAATCAATATGACATAAAGGCTTTAGTTGTTGACAGTATTACTGACAAATTGCCTTCATTTGAAATTGACACCTGTCAGTGTGCTAACCTTAAGGACTTATGTTTGGCTGACCCAACTTGGTATCTGCCAAGCACTATTGACATAATTCTGGGGGCTCAACTATTTCCTTCTATATTATTGTCAGACCGTATAGAATCATGTCCAATCGCACTTTCCACCACTCTTGGTTTCATATTAATGGGAGAAATTGACAGACCAAATTTAAATTCACAATACTGTCAATCAGAATCCTTTTGTTCATTTGTTTCACCTATAAATAATGACATAGAATCATGTATGCATAAATTTTGGGAATTGGAAGAAATTCCACATAAAGTATTTGACAGTACAGAGAATGTTGAATGTGAAAAAATTTATACAGAAACAGTGGAAGAAGTGCAAAGGGACGATATACTGTAAATTTACCTTTTGAAAGAAATCCTAGTCTTTTAGGGAATTCTCGTACAATTGCTGAACGTAGATTGTCATTCTTAGAGAAAAACTTAAACTGTCAAAGGAATTAAGAGGTCAGTATAACGATATTATAACTGAATATTTACAAAAGGGTTACCTTGAGGAAGTAATAGATAATGGAGAAGGTTATTATATTCCACATCATGCGGTTATCCGTGAGGACAAATTGACAACCAAAGTTCGCGTTGTATTAGACGTCAGCGCTAAAACCCAATCAGGATTGTCATTAAATGATATACTATATACAGGTCCTAATTTACAAACTAATCTTTTCCATTTACTGATAAAATTTCGATTATTTCCTTATGCAATGACAGCTGATATTAAACAGATGTATTTGCAAGTCGGAATGACGAAACCACATCGTAAATTTCAGAAAATTCTTTATCGTTTTAATGAACTTGAATCAATTCGTACCTTTCAATTTACGACTGTATCCTTTGGAATCAAATCAATTCCTTTTTTAGCCATGAGAAAAATACGTCAACTGGCAAATGACGAACGTCAAAATTATCCAGAAGCAGCAAAATGTGCTGAATGCGATTTATATATGGATGATTTTGTCACTTCCATTCTAACCTATAATAACGCTTCCTCCTTAATACAGCAATCAATAAGTTTATTTGCAGCCGGAGGTTTTGATTTAGTTAAATGGACCAGTAATTGTAAATCACTTACTGACAATCTTCCCAAGTCCCATAAATCTAATATAGATCTATCACTAAATGAACAGTTAAAAATACTTGGATTATCTTGGAATCCTAAATCTGACACATATACTTTTATAACCTCAAACACTGACTCTTCAAAATGCACTAAACGTATCATTCTGTCAACTGTAGCAAAACTATTTGACGTTTTAGGCTTTGTGTCACCTGTCATTTGATATGCAAAGTTATTAATAAAAGAGTTATGGAACGCGGGAATTGACTGGGACGCAATTCCTCCATCTCATATTCAAAATAAATTTAAGAAACTGATGGAAGAATTTCCACTTTTAGCAAAATTAAAAATTCCAAGACACGTTGGGATTTTTAAAAATTGTAAAGTAAATTTAATTGCATTTTGCGACGCTAGTTAACAAGCTTATGGCTGTGTTATTTACTTACAAACTATTAACCTTAAACATGAACTTGACACGCAACTTTTATGCGCAAAATCAAAAATTGCCCCAATAAAAACCACTACTTTAGCAAGGCTAGAGTTGTGTGCTGCTGTACATCTTTCCAAACCTAACCTAGAAATTCTGACACTCGCACATTTTTTAATGTCAACTCCACTACAACAACTACCAGCATACGATGCATCAGTTAAACCAAACCTGATAACTCGCAAAAAATTGTTGGATAGTTTAATTAGCTCATATTGGAGTAAGTGGAGGCTAGAATATTTAAACACATTGCAACCACGTCAAAAATGGTTTAAAGCCAACAACCCCATAAAGATTGGTCAAGTTGTAGTTATAAATGAAATAAATACAACACCAATGCAATGGCCATTAGGGATTGTTGAACAGATTTTTTTCGGTAAAGATGATATCGCTAGAGTGGCATTAGTTAGAACAAAATTCGGTTCTTATAAACGGCCTGTCTCGAAACTATTTCCTTTACCAAGTCAATAGACAGTTATTGTTAGTTTATTATTTAATTACGTTTATTCTTTAAATTCGTTAAGATAATATCTTATATTGTTTGCCAATTCACGCTTGTCAATAGTTCTGTCAATTTGATAGTTTCTTTTAACATGACAACTCTGTCAATCAGACATTTCCTGTCAACATGAAAGCTCTGTCAACCTGACATCTTTTGCCAACTTGACACTGTCAATATGACAGTATTCTAAACTTGGAACACCTGCTGATTATAGTTTCAAATTTAACTTAAACTTGCATGTTTTCGCGGCGGGAAGATGTTTACGCGTTTCAAAGGCTGAACTATATATCAAGTTTGCTTTGAGGAGTGAATGAATCTAGTCCTCCAAAAAATAAATAAAATGTATTATTATTGTTGTAATGTTTTTTGAGTACACAAGTTTTGTTTATAACAACATAAAAAAATCTGATGTGGCCAACACATAACCTCTCGCCAGATATTTTACCTGGTTGTACGCATAAAACGAAAAATATTTTTAAATACAAATACATATATTCATGTCTCACTACAAAATAATTCTCACATATATTTGCAAAATCTATGGTATATTTTAAAATAAATTATGTACAATACATACATTTTCTTTATATTCAATATCCTGAAATTTTCTTTTTCTACTTTCCTTTTCTTTTTTTTTATATTCGTCATTTTTTCGCAAATTCCTTTTATATTCTTTTTTACGTATATTCTTTTGCGTTGTTGACTTTTTTTTATTTTCATAATCTTTATAATAATGCACAAATATTTTTGACAGAGGCATACAAATATTTTTGACAGTGACATTTATGTGTCAATTACAAACATTTGAATTTTTTGCTTTGTAGTAGTTTGATCTGATATTTTTTACATCAAATTATTTTATATGCCTTTCTTTATCTCTAAATCTATAGAAGATATAATAATGAATTTATATTTATCGAATAAAGAATTTAACGTTCTTTAATATAAGTATTTACATAAATTTTCGATAAATAATATTTAGATGATCTTTTTCTTGTAACTACTACTTCCGGTTGTCCAATTGTTACCAAAACTGACTCGACTCTTCCCATTATTGTTGGATTGAGGAATCCGTTGTTAAAAATGTCTTAAGTCTTATAGTATTTGAGATATAGTGAATCCAACATCCACACACACACACACACACACACACACACACACACACACACACACACACACACATCCACACACACACACACACACACACACACACACACACACACACACACACACACACACACATACGGACATCATCGTAAAAATGTTATAATCGGATTCTAGGGACCTTAAAACGTGCTTATTCATTAAAATCTGGATATGCGACTTTTAGCATGAATACAATACCTCTCTTAGCGAGAGGTAAAAAGTGTGAAAAATAAATCGTTAGGTCCCCTACACGTCTAAATCGTATCTTGTGTTTTTATATGTTTCATTTTTACAATTTAGTAGAAGAAAGTTTTTACAGGGTGCAATTGCGGAGTGGTCAGTTGCACCACCCTTAGTTTAAAGTCTTATGCTCTACTAAGGTGCTCCTTACCTCCTTTGAAGCCGTCTGATTCTAACCCGATGGATATTTCGTATCTCCCAGAAGCTGTATAATTCTACGTCGAGCTTCTCCATGCTGTTAGTGCTAGTGCTATTGAAGTGTTAGTGCTTTAGTTCATCGGTTTTCTCCCAAGACGTCAAGCTAAAGACTTGCCGCATAATTCTCCACTGCAACGAGTTAGAGTCGTCCTGGTTGGCATCAAATCCTTCGGAGATCTTCATAGAGTCGTCCTGGTTGGCATCCAATCTTCGGAGATCTACATCGCACTTGGGGATCCAAACTCCTGGTCCGTCGGCCGTGTTCCGTCCCAGGTACTAGAGTTATTTACTCATTCAACTTATTTGATATTTAGAATCAGCCTTCATTTCTTACAACTCTGGTCCTTCGAGTTTATACTTAACTTGCCACAAGTTTAGTAATAATTTCTTAATAAAATACAGTCCATATCGATTGAATTACTAAACACAGGGCAATAGTATAATAAATTACTTCAAATATCCAAGTGTCAAAAACATATCACCTATCTATCACATAGTAGCATTAGTTTACTTCCACTCAATTGATTTTCACATGGTTGTCAATGTGACTGCACGTACTCTGACCTTTTCATAGATGTCACTAAAACTTGTTATCATGATGTATAAGGGAGATAGCCAATCTTCTACTATATTTTTTCCTTAATCTATTCTCTATATTACCTTTTTAACAAATGGCCGCTTCTTGATCTTTAGGCTTCACTTTTACGTGGCTTGAGACTGGGTATGTAGGTTGGGTTGTACATAGACATTTCTAATTTGAAATGATTAGTTTTTTTACAGTGACATTTATCTGTCAGCTACATATATTTTTGCACGATCGTTTTTTAACATTTACCTATAGAGTTTCCAAGAGAGTAAGGTTTATTTACAAATTACTGACTTGTAAGTGATGTGACTCATTAATCACAGATGGATGTACCAATATATAGAAAATAAAACTGCTATGTCACTTTGAATTATTTACTACATAATTCTCATTCTTGTTATTTATAAAGTTATTAATAAATATTTATGTTTAGTTTTAATTTAGGCTCAATGCGTAGCCTACAGAAAAATAATGATAACAGTAAAATTTAATTAAATTTAAATTACATTTTTCTGAATATTTTTGTAATGTAAGGATATAAAATGATTACATGGTTGATTTTAGAAAAAAACACTCTATCGATTGGGCTTAAAAAATATATATCATCCTATTTAAAAAATAACTTTTTGTTATAGTTTGAGAACCACTGGTTGAAAAAATGTTTTCTGCAATAAGTGAATGGCCCCCTTCATCTACTACAACTTTTATTTAAATGATTTCCTTCTATTTCCAATAATAAGGAAATAATCGAGGTGTCCCGTATTCGAGAAACATCCTACGCAGGGTGAGTCTGGGAAAACGCCCCCCCCCCCCTTTAACTTTTTTATTATAAGTAATAGAAGAAAAATGGCTCATATAAAAGTTTTATTATTTTACATATACTATTTGATGGCAGATGTAGATATTTTTTATAAAGTCAGGTTTACAAGATACGACTATCAACTTTAATTTTTCAAATGGCAACCTATAATTATTTTAATAAAATAGAAACCTGCATTTTTTTTCTTTTCAACGGTGTATTATTTTTTATTAATGTATTTGAAAAATTTCGAGAAAAATGAGATAATTTAGAATTTTTTTAAACAAATATTATAGGTGGCTATTTGAAAATAAACAAAACGTAACAATGTAAAACAATTAAATTATTGTCAATTCTGTAAAATTCTGTCTAAATTCGAGTACACAGACATTGTAATTACTTACCTATGGTTTATTTATTTATTTTTTACTCGTATCTGTACTACATTTTACTTGACATCACGGTTCACAAAAGACAAGTGTATTGGAGTTGCCAACGCATTTACACGGAGCGTTTCCAAATCATCACCAAATCATTCTGTTCTTAATATTCGCACATTTGTTAATCTTGTACATCTTTATCACAATAGGGAGTGTTACATATGACAATTTTTAAAAAATCAACAGTTGTATCCATACCATGTGCAAAAACTTCAATGTTTTCAGCACATAACAGACTTCAATTTTGGGAATGGCTCATAATGTTCATTTATGAGACTGAATTTACTTGGGAAGGTGTATTATTATGCACAATACACATCTTGACAGACGAAAATGCTGTAAAAATTTTCATTAAAAAATGTTTGGGGAACAATAAATGGACGACTAATTATTGGTACTCATGTACTTCTTTTAAATGGACAAAAGTCTGTACTTACATTTTTTGAATAACGAATTTAAACTATTATTATGATTTGTCGACAATAAATAATCATCTCATAACCTAATATCTATGCTTTTGGTCTTCGTCTCGTTACCTCGTTTCTCCTTGTCTTCCACTATTCACGTGATTAAAAACCTGGTTCAATACACAACTTTATACTTTTGTTATCCAATATTTAAATTTATTTATTTTAAAAATTGTACTATTACGTATTAATTAATAATAATGTTATTTCCCTTGATTCGTTTATTAATGACTGTGACTGTAAGTGTAACCGATAACCGAGAATTTTTGAGCTGCTTGTATCTCACTTGAATACGGCAGCGCAGTCATTTGTCTCTTTGTTCTCCATAGGCGGGTAACGAAATATGCAACAAATCTTTAAGACTTAGAAAAAAAAGTTATTAAAAAATATTGTTGCTCTCGTCGAGGTACATTACTGGTTAAATTTAATGCAGTTATTTCATTTACACCCTGTATGTAAAATAATAAAACTTTTATATGAGCCATTTTTTTTCTATTACTTATAATAAAAAAGTTAAAGGGGGGGGCGTCTTCCCAGACTCACCCTGTATGTATATATATACAGGGTGTTTCACAACTTCTGGATCAAAATAAAGTTGAAGATACTACACGCTGTGCTGATGATTAATCAAAAAGAATTTTTTGAAAATTCAAAAAATTAGTTGCACTTATAATGTATGGTACATTTTTAGTGCCACTGGTATCAAATAAAAATAATTCATTTTAAATTAACAACTTTAATATGGCCAGTTATATTGCGTAATGTTTAACAGAGGCACGGACTGTAATGAAACAAATTGAGTAAAAGCATAAAGACGTGCGGCTAAACGCGCATTTTGTCTTACTTCCCCATACATTAACACTATGTCCACCAACTCACTATCACTGTACTCGTAGAGCATTTTTTAATTAATCTCACGATTAACACCAAACGAAAGAAACAATCGAACTGCGGCAATGGGCATCACAGACATTTAATTAATTTGATTAAATACAATAATAGGTAAGTTATTGCTTCTATTGTTTTTAAATTTATCTCATTACTGTCATATTACAAAACAGTAAATAAATCAGTGGCACTAAAAATGCACCCTCCATTATAAGCGCAACTAGTTTTTTGAATTTTCAAAAAATTCCTTTTGATTCGTGATCAGTACAGCGTTTAGTATCTTCCATTTTATTTTGATCCAGAAGTTGTGAAACACCCTATATATATATATATATATATATATATATATATATATATATATATATATATATATATATATATATAGATGTGCAGAGTACTCGCTACTGGTTCGAGTAGTTAAGGAAACAAATTTTGAAGCGGGATTTAGACAGTCGACTGTCCCGCTTCAAAATTTGTTTCCTTATATATATATATATATATATATATATATATATATATATATATATATATATATATATATACAGGGTGGGGCAAAACAACCTCCCTAGTTTTTAAAGTGAATTAAATAAAGGAGTCGAGATAAAAAAAAATATTTCAATATAATAAAGTAGTTACATGGCCAGTTTTATCTTATGTGGTTTTAAAAATCATATCGGTCAAGTGTTGTCCTGCATTGTCTACACACTACTGCAAGCGACTTCTGAAGTTTCTCATAACCCTTTCGACCATTTCTTCAGGTATACGGCGAATTTCCGTGCGGATTAACTCCTTTAGGGTTTGCAGGTTCCTTGGACGATGTTTATAAACCTCTGCTTTGAGATAACCCCACAGAAAAACGTCGCACGGGCTCAAATCTGGCGAGCGCGCGGGCCACGGAATATCGCCTCTCAGGGAGAACAAACGCGCGAGGAACATTTCCCTCAAAACCAGCATTGATTCGCCGCATAGTGCGATAGAGCCGAAGTGCGGTCGCATGTTTGCGAGCGGAGCGTTTAGGTGGATGCAAAATTGAGTGACTGACTGCGACTATGATTTCGGGTGTTCGAGCAGTTCAAGGTCGTCCACCTCTCTTTCTGACAACAGATCCTGTTTCCCGAAAGTTTTTTACCCACAACGTAATCGATTTTCGGTCCGGAACTGCTTGTCGACGGGGAATTTGGAATCGAATACGGAACGCGCGCTGGGCTGCGATTAGACTCGTTTTCGCGTATGTACGCTTCCACGGCGAAAGCGCGCTATTCGTTCGTCCACATTATTTTTACTACTGAAACCTTTTGTAACGTTATATCTACCAGCCGCCATACACGCCATCCCCACCCTGTTACGACCTCTGCTCGCTTTACAATTGTCTATTGAAACTAGGGAGGTTGTTTTGCCCCATCCTGTATATATATATATATATATATATATATATATATATATATATATATATATATATATATATATATACCAAATCAAAAATTGTCTCACTCATTTGGAATCATATTATCTGACGCTTGACCTACTGTTAGTCATTCGATGCGTTCGACCACAGACCCCGTAATCATTAATAGTTCATGAAATAGTGGAAATACCTGTTCCATATTCCACATAGTATAATCGACCGCTATTATTCTGTTAATATTATGTCCTTTAATATACCACTATCAGGAATCGCAAATTATTAAGTCAATATCCGCTATGCAAAGCAATCTTCGATCTAATATTCCATTTCCTAGTCTATTATTACACTAAGGGCATCTAAATATCTCACTGGAGTTAATTGAATGGTAAAATGAATAAAGTCATAGAATTCGTTTTTGCAGAGAAAGTTACTCTTCTTTTCGAGTTAATAAATTGTAAGAAAAGAATTAAGGTTTGCAGGGAATTTTTTTTATATAGCATAAAATAAATTCCCCGGTAGACGGTAAACGTTTGTCTATCTATATATGAGTGCTATCACGTCTCAAGAACCACTGGATGGATTTGATATGGTTTTTATTTTAAAGTATCTGTGAAAGAAAGTTTAAATGTATAAAATATTAACCTTTACTATAATATTTATTTAATCTTATACTTTTACCTAAATCTTGTTAATATTCTATATCTAGTAAGTAATAATTTTATAAATACCTACTGAATTTTTGAATGGAGATCGTCGCAAGTGATTTTCTACATCTGCCCGCCTTCTAGTTCTACCGTAGCGAAACTTTAAGTACAGACTGGATGAAGCAAAGCCATTTTTTAAAATATTTATTTCATCATATGTCGAACTGATATTAAATGAATAGCTATATTATAACTACCTACACAGTTGTACAAAGTAAGAGATGTTGAAATTTTATTAATTAAATCTTTTAAAATCAAAACTATTTGAACCACTTTCGGTGAAAAATTTGTTAAATACATATAAATAAATATTTAAATATCCAGCCAATATTTCACTAAAAAATATGGTTTTTTCTTTTTGAATATAATATTTTTCTTAATTATAGATTTTGTTCTTTCCATGATGTATTTTCTTTGCCTTGTTTATAATTCGTGCTTTGTGAAAAGCCATATTAAACTGACAGTATTCACTTTCTTATTCCATTAAATCCAATAATTGGTAGCAAACGCCACTATTCTATTTTTATTGAAATTGTAGTTTTATAATAAACAAATTCGTTTTTGTTCCTATTTATGGATCAAGACATTGTTAAAAATCCATAAAACCAGGACACATTCAAATGTTGCTGCTAGGAATTAGTTAAACAGTTATTTTGCTAAATTTGATTTTTAAGGGGTTTTCATCATTGGGTATTTAATTGTTCGTCATATTGATAAGTATCATTTTCTTCGGTTTTGTGTGATTTTTGTATTGAAAATGGAAAGGTATTACTGTAAGTGAGATTATGTTGGTGTTTAATTGTTAAACTTCATAGTTCTTAATATTTAAGTTAATTTGTATATTTTTTGCCGAGTGGTGCTGCCTTCTTTGCACAACTATATTCTAGATGTGACAATCATGCGTTGTACGACGACGAGTCGAGGCAAACCATTGCCATTGCTTTGATGCTTGATACTCTGTAGTTTGTGTCAGTCGTAGAGTTCACGCTTGGCAGCAGGTTGTTTCATGTATAAGTTTCTTTCTGTCTTGTATGTTTGTGTAATATATCAATAAACATCATTAAAATAAGATACAGTCCACTCATCATTCAACAGTTGGCATTGGCTATAGTCCGTGGTACTCGTACTGTGATGTTAATGGACAAAAATATGCTACAGAGTACAGAGCGTTCATTCTTCCATGATAAATCGTGAAAATGTTTGCCTTCAAGTTCAAGTAGAAAGTGACCTATTTCATTTTTTGACAACATAGGTGGAAAATGTGTTGATATAAGTTAAAATGTAAGGCATTGTCGCCAATATAGATGTCAGGCCAACACCTCTTAATTTTCGACAATATATTTGTCATTGAGCCCGCCAGTAGACCTGGAAAGTTATATATTTTGTTTTTGGGTTCTTATGTGAAAATATAGTTAAACATGAAATCTTATTAGTTGTTATGTTGTAGCTGTTACCTCCCACTCTTTAAAGGCTTAACGATACAGAAAATATCTTGGTTTCTATTATTATTCGTTTTTAAATATAACATTTGTTTATTGTTAGCAACTTGGTAACGAAGGGAGATTATCCATTCTTATCTAATTTTTTATTTGTTTTATCCTCTTGTATCATATATTAACCGACACCGATGTCACTTATATGAGAATAGAGACTTTTTCCTTTATAAAAATAATAATCAAAACTTAGTCATTCATCTGCAGGATGTATCAGGACTAATAAAAAAATTAATAGCGAGTTACGAGTCTGGTCCTGTCTGTTCTGCAAGAAGAAGACACCTTATACATATCAGCATAAATTTAGTATATAAGCTTGTAGTTTGATGTAACTTTTGTCTTTATTGTCTCTATTTTCAACAAGTATCTGTAGATGTACAATAAATTCGTTGTCACCCACATAATTAGCGCATTCTTGAGATCATTTTGAGAAAAATATATAAACATAGGTGGTATTCCTTTTGGTTGCGGAATTACAAGGTATCAAAATTTTATAAATTGCAGCAATTAAAAAAATATGTGTATATAATCAAGAAATACGATCAGATGGGACACACTTTAGTCAATCTGAAAACTGACTATAATTTTTTAAACTTTGATACGAATTCCTTTAATACCAATTTTAAATATTGATGCAGTGTTTTTGTTGTAATTATATTTATACAAACTTTGTAAATGGTGAGTGATCACATTAATTTTATATTATTTTTATAACTGTACTTTTTTTTTACAAAAAAAACTTTATAATATGTTTATAGCTGAGGATAGACCACTAAGGTCCGAAACGGCAACCGATATCAATAATAAATTAGGCAGTAATCATTTATTCCAAGTTAATAATAGCAAAATAATAATTACAAGTAATTACGTAACAATTGTTGTAAACATTCGGCTAAATGTCAATATACGTAACCCGCTATTTATTACATTTCGACCCGTCTAAGTATGGATTTTAGGTTAAGGTCAGGCCTAACTTAACGCGAGCCACTCTACCTGCTTTTGACACACAAGAATAAAAGATGGAACAATACAAAATTAATCTGAAAGAGATATTTCTATTTGTTTCTTTTTTAAATTTATTATTAAATGGATGCGTTTAGTCCTGCGGAATACAATTTATAGAATTTATAAATCTCTGATAGGTCGATGTAAGCTTGTAGTGTAGCTCAAGAGGCACATTTCGAATACTTATTATAAGAAATAAAATAAATATATTTTATGTTCCCATATTTTATTATTTTGTTTTAAAAGTAGGCATTATGATTTTTTAAATTGCTGGTATTTAGGAAACTATGGTTCCTTATACTTCGTTAACCAAAAGGAATAGGACCTATTATATATAGCATATTTTACTCAAAATGATAATACATCATCATTTTTTTTACACTATTCCTGATACACCCTGTATGTATGTTTGTATGTCTGTATGTATATATAGGTCCGCTAAAATATTTATTTTAACCATAATTTTATGTATATGATATATGAATGCAAGTTCTTAATTGTTTTAATTAGTTCATAAGATATGAACTGTATGATTTTTTGCCATATGAAAATATAACGCAGTTGTACTACACGACAAGGCTACACAAACACCCAATGAAATTAAATTATGCCAAGGAAAATTTACACAAATTATAAAATCGAATTTGCGGTGCACTAAGCACGAGTCGAAAAGCAAGAGTTAGCGTAGCCTAGTATGCAAATGGTTATTAAATTGTGAGATATTACAAAATTAGAGAAATTATGTCTAAATAGTATTTTGAACTTTTAAGGATTTAGTTTTGTGATAGACGCACATAGGTATACAAACTGAAATATCAGTGAAGTGAGTAAATACAACACAATATAAAAAATTAAAACTTTCACATCACAATTCAAAATCTAACAGTAATAATGTATATTTATACACCAAGTGAGTTAAGATAATGTTTATTCATGAAAAGAAAGTTTAAGCCGCCAGCCCTTAGGGCGAGTGATTTAAATTCTTTGAGTGAATAAACATTCTTAACTCACGTGGTTTGTACAATATTTTATTCAATTTTGACGAAATAATAATAAAAACCATTATAATATTTAATTTTGACAAAATAAAAAACTTATTAATTAGTGTAGTAGTGCATGACAATCGCCGTTGACAGACGTCCAGTCTCATTTATTTATAAATTATAAACAAGCTTTATATCCTGTCATTTGTGTCGTAAAAAATAATAAAAATGGCTGATCTGTGGTGAGTGTTATTTTTGTGCCTGGTGATATTTCAAATGTATTATTTCTTTCAGAATGATATAAAATACTATGAGAGTGATTTAAAAAAAATCACTAGCAAATAAACAGTTACTTATCGTTGTTGCTATGGAGTTAATAATGACAGTTTAAAACGTCAAAATCAAATAAAACAATTTAAACATCGCTAGTCAAAAGAACGTAAAAATATGCTCTAAAGTCTATACGAGTAGACTAAAATCCAGTATTTTTTACACTTAGCAGATAAATTTTCACCTGTATCTACAGACCTAGGCATTTTTTTTTTCTTAAATAAGGAGACACTATTAAAATTATCTTCTAACAGAGAAACTTTTATCTAAGTTAGCTGAATGTACAGGTGTCCCGGATAACTTGTCCGACACAGGGATCTGGAACTTGTTTTTAACCTATAAATTATCTAAATAAATGTTGTATTTTTGCTGTGTGAAACAAATGAAAATAGATGTATTATACATCGTTGGAAAGCTTAGAAAAATCTATTTTCAATGTGTAACTTTTCAATATAAAATTAGAACTTTGACATCATAGCTCAAAAACCAACAGTGATTAAAAAATTTGAGTATCGCCCCAATCGAAAGAACATAAAAAGTACCATAAATATGTGCAAACAAATAGACAAGTTTAACAAGCGAGTGAAAAGCATAGAAAAAGATGTACCCAATTAGAATGCGATATAAAAGATTATAGAATTAGAAAGAAAAATTAAAGAAAAAAATCTCATAATATTGGGAATTAAGGAAGAAAATAATGAAAATACTTTGGATAAACTTACATCATTTTTTCAAACCAAGTTAAAAACAAACACAACAGATGAAATTGATACCGCAGGAAGAATGGGGAAAAAATACCAAAATAATTCAAAACCACGACCAATAATTGCAGAACTAAAAAATTAAACTATGAATTATAATATACTGAAAAATGCTAAACTGTTAAAAGGCCAGAACGAGAATATAAAAATAGAAGATTATGCTAAATCCGTTTTAAATGGAAGGAAGAAACGTAAACCATTAGTCATCAATAATGAAATATACACATATGAAGATCTTAAATCAGACATCCTTACCGAAGAAAATAAAGAAGATAGAGAAAATATTTCAAAGGACAACGAAATAACTAACAGAAGACTGTCAACATCTCTCCCATTACCAACTCAAGAAAATGATAACGAACAGGCCGATATTGAAGGAGAAAAGGATGAACAGCTATCCGCAAATCTAAACCCAGTAGGAAATCCTTTGTTACACCGTAATTTAGGAGTAAAAACACCAGACTCTAAAAACAAGACCACAAGTTAAAACCCAATAGATAAACATTTACAACCGAAAACCTATAATTTGAGGAAAGTAGATAATAAATAGCAACCAAAGAAACAATTAAAAATTATGCTCTGGAACACTCAAGGTTTTAATAATATTTACAATTTAAATAGACAAGAAGAACAGACAGTACAAAAATATAATGTATTGAAGTGAAACATGGACAAATTATACGGTAACAATAAAGCCACATTTTCCAAATGACTATGAAATAATAGAAAATCAAGCGATCAAAGAAGTTTCATCGGGGAGAACAATAGGCGGCCTAATTATATTTATTTCGAAAAACATTAAATTTGACATAAGTAAAAGTAACCTGCACTGGCTATTATTCAAAATAAGAACTAAAACAGAAAATAATAATAATAATAATTGGCTCCGTACACCTCTTACCTTCTTATATTTTATATATAAATTTAGAAGTCACAGTACGAATATAAACAAAATATTTTAGTTTTTCAATACAGAATTCTTAAGTCAATTCAATACATATATTTGTCAAAGTTCACAATGTACGTAACTACTATCTCTGTAACAACTATTTAACATAACTATACACATTAACATACTTGATATACTATTACAATTCAACCTCTCCTGACAAATAGTAGTCCTCGACTGCAGAGTCGATTCAGCACCGAAATAAAAATTTAAATCGAAAGAAACATAAGGGCCTTTAAACTTAGTATTGCCACTTGTCTGTAATTGATGCTTTTCCTTATTCACGCAAACATAGACTTTTCTAAAACGTTTAGCAGCAGACCGCCTTGGCTTCTCTAAGTTTATAGGTTTACAATCATTTAGGTCAAGAACTAAATTTCTAATTTTGTCATAATTATCTAATTTATCATCGGTTGGGGGTCTCGTGGCTGCGTGCCTAAGTGTCTAGTTGCGAATCTGGGGGACCGGGTTCGATCCCGACCCACGCCAAATATTTCGAATTTTAAATGACACAAAATTTACCCCTGTGGTGCACTCTCCACTCCAGAAATGAATGTCCATGAGGTGATGCCTGGTAAACGCCCTCACTGTACAAATATGTCATCATCATTTTCTTCAATTTTGAACTTGAAGGAGCCGCTAATTCTTCAGAATACTTCATTGCCTTCAACAATTCAATAATGTTGTTAATACCGCGAATAATATGCAAAATTTTGTTTATTTAAAAGATTCAATTTGTCATAAAAATATTCATCAATTCGCTCAAATCGCTTCCATTTTCTTTGCAGCATTTCTTCGTACAATGCAATTTTGTCAATTGTATTTTAAACATAAGCTTCATCTTATTTTTCAGACTGCTCCACGGAAGTTCGCTAAGAGAGGTTTGTGACTCATACCACTCTTTAGCGTGGTATCTAATTTATTAGCCGCTAATACTAAAATGACAGAGTCTTCAATTTTGTGATTATTTTGAATAACGTCGATTTTTCTTATCCAATTATCTACATCATCTTTATGGTCTCTGCCGAAATGGGGAATATGGGCACTAATATCTGACAACGATATCTGTTGCTGACGATTTGGTTGGGCAATAGTTAGGTTTGCCAAAGCAGCGCTTACGACACTCGATATTATTGACTGCATGGCTCAAGGAGTAATTAATATTGGTTGTTCTCTGTTTCCTTCGTTGTCAGATATATGGCCACTATGTGCGCCAGCAGAATTTTCATCTTCCGAACTAATTTTATTTAAAAAAAGATATTTACTAAATTTTAGGTAATCTCACTTCTAAGGTTTTAAACGGAATAAATTTAGAAGTCACAGTAAGAATATGAATAATATATTTTAGCTTTTCAGTATAGAAGTCTTAAGTCAATTCAATATTTTTATTTCTCAAAACTCACAATGTACATAACTACTATCTCTACAACAATTACTTAAAACATAACTATACACATAACATACTTAAGATACTATTACATATAATACTCTTCTAGAACTTTTAAAATTTACTCTAAACGACTTAAAAACAGACATTATAATTGGAGGAGACTTCAACGCAAGAGTTGGGGATCTTAACCAGTGCCCAGAAGAACAACTAGCATATACAAATATTAATTATCTCTTAGAAAAAAGTTATAATAGCACAAATGAATTTCTTAGTGATAAGTCCTAACCCATATTTCGAATACTATTTATATTTGAATTCACTGTATATTATATTGTTTTATATTAATTATGTGACTGTTTCTATGCTATGTTAGTCTTTGGAATGATGATAAATCTAAGATTAGCCAGTAAAAAAATGGTAACGTTGTACCACAATGGCATCAGATATCATTGGGATACAAGTAGTATTTGCCTTATTTGTAACTCCAAAAAACCAGAAAGTCTAGATCATTTCTTTTTACATTGTCCCGCTTATAAGGGCTACAGGGAAGCATTTATTAATAAATACATTCCACTGGACTCCGAGAATTTTTTCTTCTTTAACTTGCTTAAGGATCTTGATAAGCAAAAAATAAATGATATATTTCTATATGTGGTAAATAGTCTAACTTTGAGAAGTTTCTCCATTAATGAGTAATAAATGTACGAGTATATTTGTATTTATAATTATTTTCCATTTCGATATTGGCATTCATGTATATTACTAGGTGTGTATACGTATGTCTGCATTTATATATTTATATTATATTCCTATTACTTGATTATATTGCACAATAATTGTTAGTTACCAATAGAAGTACACATTTTTTTTTTATATTTTGTATGAGGTTTTGTATACCTTGAAACAAATAAATATATAATATAATAATAAAAATATTAATTATGTGACTGTTTCTATGCTATGTTAGTCTTTGGAAATAAATAAATATTATTATTATTATTATTATTATTATTATTATTATTATTCTTATTATTATTATTATTATTATTATTATTATTATTATTATTATTATCACCAGAAAATAACTAAATGAAATGAAACCAAAAAACAATTATATACAGAAAACGTACAAGAAAAATTGGTTAACAACCCAACTAGGTTAACAACACAACTAATAGATGGTGTTTTGAAACCTTCAATGATCTAAAATTCTAAATAGCTACATGGAAAAAAACTCTCACAAGAGTTAAGAAAAATTAGAATCACACTTATATATAAGAAAGGTAACCAGGAAGATCCGGAAAACTACACAGCAATCTCATTACTTAACACCATCCTCAAAATATTAACTATAGCATTATCACAAAAAAACTAGAAATATGGACCAAAAGCTGCAACATCTTACCAGAGGTACATTCCGGATTCCGCAGAAATCGCTCATGTGTAGACAATATATTTACATCAGTTACCCAAAGGCAAGTACTTAAAAATAAAACGGGAATATTTGCAATATTCATAGACTTTAAAAATGCATTTTATTCTGTTCTCCATAATATCCTCTGGGAAAAACTATTTACATGTGGCGTAAGTGGTAAATTTATGAGAATATTAAGCAATATCTACAATGATGCCTCGATGAGAATAAAAATAAACAATGAATATACATAAAATATAAATATAACAAAAGGACTGCTTCAAGGAGAATGTAGCAGTATACTTTTTTCGCAATATATGCACATTTCAGATCTTGAAAAAAATTTAAAAGAAAATGGCCTAGAGGGAGTATTCATCAATAGATGCACAGACATATTATCACTTCAGTATATCGTTGATAGTGTTATATTCGCTACATCACCAAAAGATATACAGAATAAATTCAAGGTCCTAGAATCATATTGTAATGTCCTGCGACTTAAAATCAATGGAGAAAAATCAAATATTGCATATTTTCAAAACGCAAGACTACCCAAAAACGAGGGAAAATATAACTATTTCTGCCAAGGAGAAAAGATTGACACCACAAAAAATTATAAATACTTAGGAATAATGTTTACAACTTCTAGAATTTGTAATGAAAATGCCAAGAATTAAGCAAATCCAACATAGCTACTGGTTGTATAAAGAACACACTAACTAAAGCAAAAATAAAAAATTGGGATACAAAAATAAAACTATACAATGCAGTACTGAAAACTTTTTCTTCCACCAAGATGCTATTCATCACAAATTTTACACTGAAGACTAGTGTACAATCTGCAATTCCAAGAAAAAGATGACCACTTTTTTCTGAGATGTCCTATGAATATACCATTGCGCATTACCTTTCCACAGGATATAATTACCAACTTACCACAAAATTTTGATTATAATAAAATATTCATGTGTAAATCGAAAATTGTATAATATATAACTACATTACTGCTGCCTTCAAATTAAGAGCATTCGCTATGAATATATGATTACACATGTACAAACATAGTAATTTATGTTACCAAATCCTTTTGTTATGAACTGTATAAGTTTTATAAACAAATAAATTATTATTATTATTATTATTATTATTATTATTATTATTATTATTATTATTGTGAAAAATTAAATTCAGTATTATATCACATTTGGATGATATTTGCCAGCACATTACATTCCGTCATTTCTATGTATTTTGTACAAATTCCATACAGAATGTTCCTTGAAAAGATTCTATATTTCTAATACATTATGTTCCCTCAGTTTTATGTATTTTGTACAAATTACATACAGAAAGTTTCTAGCAAAAGATCTATATTTCCAGTAACACAAACATACTATCCCCCGGTATTATTAACAGACATTTAATTTTAAATGTGCATTTATCAAAAATAAGCACGTCGAAATTAGGGTTGCAATATTAGAAATATACATACATACATACACGCTCGCACGTACGCACACACACAACACACACATACACACACACGTCGTATTCTAGGGACCTTCAACTTACTACCGAATACAACTTCCTACCTTAAGGTAATAACTGCAAAATTTACTTTGTCGCCTATATTTAGTGACCTATGCATTCTTCGTAAATAACAAAACACCATTAAAATGGTCTCATATTGGGCCAACTTTTGTCCATTTTAATCGATTTCGTATCTCTTATAGTTCTCGAGATCTTCATGTTGGACAAATTATCCTGGACACTCAGTATATAGGATATATTCATTTGTTTTCCAATTTTAATATAACTTTCTTCAAATTGTTTATGAAGCAGGCATTTTGAGAAAGTATTCCGTTTAAAGAAGTCAAAAATATTCCATCCCCTAATATACAATGAATGAAAGAACTTCTCTCTTAAATTTTATTTACACCGTTACATCAAATCTCATCAGGTTTACTTTAATTATGAAGAATATTATATAATCCAAAGATGTTCCGATACGAAATGCAATAATTGTGAGTGATAACGTAGAACTAATTTGATTTATGTGAAAAATGACCTGTAATCCGTAAACTCTGGTTCGTACATGCATCTAGTTGTAATTACAAACTTTCTTAACTTATCTCAGTTGCTCACTATTAAGCAAATGAGTTAATCTGGCAATGCGGGTGGTGTCTTTCCCACAAACTGTCTAAATGTTATGCATGTGTTTAGTGTACGTATATTTCAATATTACAAGTTCTACCAAGTTTTGCAAGAGATGAACTTTAAATCCTCATGAAGTTTTCCATGATGCAAATGTTTTTAAACAAAATGTCCATATTATTTTGTAAGTATTATTTTGCGTATTCCATGTCATAGACCCTGAAGAAGGTACAAGTGTGCACCGAAACGTCGGTGTTGTAAGAAGAATACTTGCTGTTTCACTAAGATTTAGAGTAATTATTAACACACGTTAGTTTTTAAAAGTAAGTTTGTACCTACACAGAAATTGTTCAAGTTACATAGTGATGACAAACTTTTATATATATTTATACATATTCTGAATGTGAACCTTTCAAATTATAATTATAATTTAAAGGCCATTTGTTTTTAGGTTCTGGTTCATTTAAATTTAGTTGGTTTCATGACTCACAGCTTTATTACTCGTAGTTTTTATTTTTTATGTTTTATTTTGTCTGTAATTTATATTATTAATTATGCGCTGTGAATTGTTTTTTTTTATTAAAATTAAATTGTTATTGTGGAAAATTGTAAATATGTACAGTAATTTTTTTTATCATTTATTTGAGTGAAGAGTAAAAATTAAAGAATTATTACTAATTAAAATAGATGTTTATTAAACGATAAATAAATATTAAAAGATAATAAAAATGACTATTATTATGGCTAAACAAATATTAAATACTAATTTAAGACAGAATATAATTAATTGTTTAAACACTAAGATTATTTATTTATTTATTTAAACAATAAACGCGACTTTATATTTTCACACTATTTATTTTACTGTACTTTCGTACGTTTATTTAACTTTACTGTTCATTTATTTTACTACGCGTTCCAATCTTAGACTATCAGTCTGTTGCAGCCTCTTGTACACTGTTTACGCGATATTTATATCACTATATTTATGTCAGTATTTATGTCACTATTTATTTCACTATTTATTTATATCACATTCAACTGTCCGGTCCAGTATCACCAACTGTTCATACGCCGCAGTTTTTCAACACCACTGCGGAGTATCCACTCCAACTCGCTGTTACTGTCCTCGTATACTATAACTGCCCAATACTCGTCAACACTACCGAGTATTCATTTCCATAGTTATCCCAATATACCACTAACTTCCCGACTCGCCGTTGCTGTACTTGTATACTAGCTTTTCAATACTCGTGAACACTGCTGAATATTCATTTCCTCAGCTATCTCAATATATCAGTAACTTCCTGAGTACTCCACTCGACACTATACTACATACGATTACCATGATACTGCTATTCTACTAAACTCGCTAACTTCTACAACTAAAAGAACTCCACGGCCTCTGTCTACTCAACTCAGCTCCACAGCGTCTGTATACGCAACTGAACTCCACAGCCTTTGTATACACAATTTAGCTCCGCAGCCTTTGTGTACACAACGGAGCTCCACAACTTCTGTATACACAAATGACCGAGTTCACCTTCCCTCATAGGTCTTCACTCGTTCTTCTTTACTAACGGGATTGCATTAACTAACTATGTGTACAACTAACTCTCGGGTATAGCTGCGTCCCTTTTATATATCTGCCATTACCCTGTAGGGAGCCCTAAAATAATCGACCCCATAACAACAACGAACACAAAAGGTTCAGCCGACCGGAAGTAATTAAACACGTCGCGACTCGTTTGTTTACGTCGCCCGGCTGCTCGTGCGATTACGTCATCACCATACTTAGACGCTTGCTCAGCGTCAACGTTACAATATAGTGAAGTTTACTAGTTAGTTTGTTCTTAGTTTATTCCTTACTCGTTCAATATTATTTTTTTCTAAATTTTTATTTGTAACTTTGTTGTTTTTTTATGGTACAAATAAATACAAAAATTTGTACGTAATCTTTACTTGTTTTGAAAACAAATTCGTTTCTTTAAGTTTTTGCATGCATTTAACTTTCTATTATTGAATTAAATAAATTTATTATAAATGGTAAAGTATAATTCAATTTAATACATGTCCAAAATGTAGAATATATGTATATACAGGTGTCCCATAACTTCAGGTACATATTAGAAGGGCATATAGTTCTTAATGTCCTGATTACGGAACAAAAAGAATATTTTCAAAATTCCTATAATTAAGGGTAGTTCACTTAAGAAGAACATTTTTTGTACCCCTGGATACTATAATATTTGGAATAGTGAAATTAGTTATAACTATTACATAAAATAATTTAACAATGAAATTAATTTATGCAATTACGTAAAGCTTTGTCACACCAATTAAGTTTGGGAGATGTGTATGTTATGAAAAAAAATCAAATTATTTACTTTATTTTTACAAAAACTGTTCAAAATTATTTCCATTAACAGCTAAACATAATGCAGCACGTTGAATTAAAGAAATTGAACAAGCCCGATGAATTTCATTCTCTTGTCTAATTCTTTCAGCACAATTTTCAACTCGTTGCCGTAATTCTTCAAGGGTTTCAGGTGCCTCTTTATTATCATAGACGAGGGATTTAAAATTACCCCACAAATAAAAATCTAACGGATTGAAATCCGGGGATCTAGGGGGCCAAGAGGCGGGACCTCCTCGACCAATCCACCTGTCCTAAAATACTCTGTCAAGATGATGTCTGACATTTCTAGCAAAATGTGGCGGCGCACAGTCATGCATAAACCATGCATTTTGACGTACATTAAGAGGAATATCTTCTAATAATTCAGGCAAATTATTCTGAAAAAATTGTAAATAATCATTCCCAGACATTCTGTTAGGAAGTATGTATGGTCCCAGTAACGATCCGTTTACCATCCCAGCCCAAACATTTAGTGAAAATCTGTGCTGAAAATTACTCCTGACAGCAGCATGTGGATTTTCTTTGGCCCAGTAGTGACAGTTATGAATATTATGTATACCATCACGAGTAAATATCGCTTCGTCGGAAAATATTACTTTTAACGTAAAATTGCCATCCTGAACATGTTGGTTTAGAAGCCATTCACAAAACCTTACTCGAGAGTAATGATCGGGTTCAATTAACCCATGGACCCGTTGAAAATGATAAGGATGTAAATTATTATACCTTAAAATTCTCCAAATTGTCATTCGTGGTACACCTGATAGTTGACGAGATATTCTCCTTATGCTGATTGTTGGGTCATTGCGTACCAAATCTAAGACAGCATTTTCAACATTTACTGGTCTCCGATGAGCCCCGCCGTCTCTTCCCCGATTAGGTTGCAAAGAACCAGTGTCGCGAAGGCGTTGAGTAAGGCTTACAAATATGCGAGAATTCGGATGCCGTCGTCTTGGGAAACGTTCAGCGTAATAACGCTGAGCTAATCTACAGTTTTGCCCTGCTACGCCATACATTAGCAATATATCCACTAACTCACTGTTACTGTAACCATTAATATTTGTAACAACAATCAGAAGAGCAATATCAAAACTGTTATAAGAAACACAATTTATGTGGCCAGCTACTAGAAACCTAATGAAATGATTGTATTATGCAAACATTTCTTAATAATTAGATATAATACAACGTAATATTTAATATTAAAACTACCTATTCAACCAGTGTCCCAAAACTGTTTCCTTCAAAAAACTTAAAAACTAATTTTTCAATTTTGAAAAAATTCTTTTTGTTCCGTAATCAGGACATTAAGAACTATATGCCCTTCTAATATGTACCTGAAGTTATGGGACACCTGTATATATATATATATATATATATATATATATATATATATATATATATATATATATACAGTAATAGAAAAAATGGCTCATATAAAAGTTTTATTATTTTACATATACTATTTGATGGCAGATGTAGATATTTTTTTCAACGATGTATTATTTTTTATTAATATATTTGAAAAATTTCGAGAAAAATGAGATAATTTAGAAATATTAGAAATAATTTTTAAACAAATATTATAGGTGCCTATGTGAAAATAAACAAAACGTAACAATGTAAAACAATTAAATTAATGTCAAAAAAGTATACATTTGTTTGTTATTTAATTTAACTTATTTTGTAAACAAAAAAAAAAAACATTTTGAAATGTTTACGAAGAACGAATCAATTGATATGATTCTAATAATTGGTGAAACAACTGGAATCATAAGAAGAGCAAAAAGAATTTACCGGGAGCGGTTTCCTAGACGTCGGTAACTGAGTTTAAGAACACTGAAAAGGATTTTTACCCGATTTCGAGAAACAGGTTCAGTAGAATGAGCGTATTCAAAATGCTTTTCAGAATAGTTCGCGAAACATGCTGGCAGATGTTCGAACACATCACGTTCAACGCTTGAATTTTTGTATTAAAGAACATGGTCGTAATTTTGAACATTTGTTTTAAGTTGTTTTTTTTTACTAAATTTGTTGTTTTAGTTTGCTAAGTTGTATAGCACTGTTACGTTTTGTTTATTTTCACATAGCCACCTATAATATTTGTTTAAAAATTATTTTTCATATTTCTAAATTATCTCATTTTTTTGGAAATTTTTCAAATACATTAATAAAAAATCTGATGTGGCCAGCACATAACCTCTCGCCCGATATTTTACCTGGTTGTACGCATAAAACGAAACATATTTTTAAATACAAATACATATATTCATGTCTCACTACAAAACAATTCTCATATATATTTGCAAAATCTATGGGATATTTTAATATAAATTATATACAATACATACATTTTCTTTATATTCAATATCCTGAAATTTTCTTTTTCCACTTTCCTTTTCTTTTTCTTTATATACGTAATTTTTTCGCAAATTCCTCTTATATTCTTTTTTAGGTATATTCTTTTGCGTTGTTGACTTTTTATTTATTTTCATAATCTTCATAATCGAAAGTAGAAGTACACACGCACAGCACGGTTTTGTGTTGCTCCGCTATTTTTGCAAATTTTAAGCTGGAAAAATAGTCAGTTTTTGTCTAAATAAGTGCTTAGTGAGGTTTTTAATAGTGGCCGTTCATATTTCTGTGCTGCCTTGGTGTTAATTCGATCTAGTTTATGTGAAATTTGATATTAGTGTGGGTCTCATGTGTCATTAAGGTTTAAATTTGCAAAATTTTAAACAACTCTTAATTTAATTAACTTGTGAGTATAACTTCGTCTGGTAACTAGCGGTCAAGATCATCCCACTTCGGCTATTGTCGTCTTCTCTCGCATCCACATGGCTCCAACAAGCTTCACCTGTCCTAATTGTAATAAAGCAGCAAATCTAGATCCTCAAAAAACTTTTAGCTGCAGTGGCTGCAAAAGGGTAACACACTTATCTTGCATCCAACTCTCCTCTGATAACGTAAGTTATTTAACACGTATTAATGCCCAGGCGATTCGTATATTTTGTGATCTGTGTAAGAATGAAACAGATTCATTTGCGTCTATAAAAAAACTGATAATAAACTTACAAACTGAAATTGAAGATTTAAAGCACAAAGTTAACGTAAATAATCCGGTGATTCCTAAAGAAAGTGACATTGTCAATAAAGTTGTACAAAGAATTAATGATAGACAGTATCGATCAAACAACATTATTGTTTCCGGTATTCCGGAAATTGTAAACGAAGATCTTTCTTCTAAAATCACAGATATCTCTACAAAAGTTGCACCCACTCTTCGCCCAGTGATTTTAAAAGTTTATAGACTTGGTTCCCGCGACAAAAATAAGAACAAGCCTCGTTTAGTAAAAGTTGTGTTCAACAGCAGTGAAACAACAAAAGCCATTATTCGTAGTGCAAAGAAACTTAGAAATGATTCCCAATTTGATGGCATATACATTAATAGTGATAAAACCCATCTTCAACTCGAACAATACAAGACAGTCAAGGCTGAATTTGAGGAGAGAAAAACTAATGGTGAAACCGATATCCGTATTAAGTATATAAATAGTGTCCCAGTGATCTAAAAAAAACTAACTAAATCATTACCTAATTGTAGCCTATCCACTAAATATTTAAACATTTACTACCAAAACATTCAAAGTTTAAATAATAAATTAAATGTTTGTTACACATCTATGCTCTCGTCTTCTTATGACATTATTGCTTTGTCAGAAACCTGGCTACACGGCGATATAGCCAACTCTGAATTCTCAAATGATAATTATTCAATTTATAGAACTGATCGTAATTTTCTCACTACAGGCCTGTCTCTTGGTGGTGGGGTACTGATAGCAATAAAAAATAACATTTATTCAAGCAAAATTAATCTAAATGAATTTAATTTAAATATGTCAACCTGTGTTGATATATTATGTATTAAACTACGCATGTGCAACAAAGATTTGTATTTTTTCAATGTTTATATTCCCCCAGCCAATCATCTTGATGTTTACAATGATGTTTTTGAGAGTATTCAAAGTTTACCTTTTTTGTATGATGCATTTTGTATTATCACAGGAGATTTTAATATTCCTAATTTTGTAAATAATTCTGATGGTCCAATTGTAAATTCTATAAACAATTTTCTTATGTTCTTCGAATTTGAACAATTCAACTGTATTAAAAACTCTTGTGATCGTTTGTTAGATTTAGTAATGTCGAATATTAAATGTACTGTTAATCATGCTAATGATCTCTTGCTCAATGTTGAATATGCACCTCATCCTGCCTTAGAAATTATTGCCGAATTTAAGGGTAGAACTGATAACACTGTTAATAATATTTGTTATATGAAATACGATTTTAAGAAAGCTAATTACCCGAAACTGTATAATTTGATATGTAGTTATGGTTGGAATCAGCTAAAAACTTTCTCTAACGTTAATGAAGCCTGTAATTTTTTTTATAATGCTCTCTATAATTTTTTAGATGAAAGTGTTCCTAATCGTCCTTCACATTATAATTCCTATCCCCCGTGGTACACTCCTCAAATAAAAATGAATATTAAGAAGAAAGCACACTTCCATAAACTTTATAAAAAATATAATTGTGACCATTATCTAAATAAATTAAAATTTTATAGAGCTAAAGTGAAATCCGAAATTCAACTGGCGTACTCTGATTACATACATGATTCTGAACTAAGCATCAAATCTAACCCCAGTAAATTCTGGTCTTTCATTAAAACTAAAAGAAATGATAATTCTAAACCCAGCTCGATGAAACGTGACAATATAAATTTTAATTGTCCACAAGACATTGCAAATGGTTTTGCATCCTACTTTCAAAGTGTTTACACCTCATCTGGCACTAATATTAGTAATATTAATAATAGAAATTTAACCGGTCAATGTTTATCACTAAATGTAGTCTCAGAAGAAGAGGTGATGGTCGCGATTAAAAACATAAAGGAAACAATGTCTTGTGGACCTGATTTAATTCCATCTTTCATTATAAAAGATTGTGCTGGTCCTTTAAAAGTAGCTTTATGTATCATTATTAATTTATCATTGAAAACCAACACATTTCCAGATGCATGGAAAAGTGCGAGAATTGTGCCTGTGCATAAATCTGGTGAAACTTCTGAAATAACAAACTACAGACCAATTTCTATTTTATCTCACTTCAGCAAAATTTATGAAAATATAATTTATAAAACTATATATAGGCATGTCTGCAATCTATTATCCCTCTCACTAGAGTCCTGCGCGGGTATACTTTTTCAGACCCGCACCCGACCCGTACCCGCAATATTAAGACCCGCACCCGACCCGTACCCGAGTCAGTTAGTTTTAAATTAAACCGCAACCCGACCCGTACCCGCCAATGTTATACCCGCACCCGAACCCGCTACCCGCTAAATAATTAACATCAATCTGAAATGGAAAATGGAAAATTTTAATCAAAAAAAAAAAAAAAAAAAAAAAAGAAAAAAAGAAAAAAATAAATAAAAAATCAGAAAAATGTATGTAAAACATTTTATTCCTAATCAGTACAAAGTATATAAAACAAAATATTTCTTCTTTAGATTATGTAGGTAATAAATTTTTAAATACAAAAAAATATTTTAACAATTACTAAATATAATGCAATACAACAACGTGTACAGTCTGGGGTCTAGTCACTTTAAATGAGCTAGGCTAGACCGCGTGTTTATGCCTGCGCAGTTGTTCAGTGCGTCAAGGGCAAGGTTCAATTTTCAAACGTCTCAGATAAGGGCCCATTATTGTTTTCAAAAATAATAAAAACAACTATGAAAATATAATGCCAATAGAAAATATGAACAATGATTATAATAAAAAGGAAATAAAAAGTAAACGTGACCCGACCCGATATCCGCGCGAGTCTTACCCGCGCCCGACCCGCAACCCGCAAAAGAGATCATGGAACTGCACCGCAAACCGACCCGCAAAGCGGGTAACCCGCGGGTTTCTGCGGGTACCCGACCCGATGCAGGTCTCTACCTCTCACAACATGGCTTTGTGGAACGTCGGTCAACGTCTACTAATCTCTGTTATATTACACAGTTTATCTGTAACTCTCTTGATCAAGGGAAACAAGTGGATGTGGTTTATACCGACTTCTCCAAGGCCTTTGATCGCATCGATCATGATATCATACTTAAAAAACTGCAAGTATTTGGTATATCTTCTTCTTTAATAAATCTCATTTCTTCCTATCTGAAAAATCGCTCTTTGTGTGTACATTATTGTGGTCAAAATTCATTTCCTTTTATTGCAACTTCTGGCGTCCCGCAAGGGTCTAAATTGGGCCCTCTTCTATTTCTCATTTTTATTAACGACCTTCCTACGCATAATGATAATAAAAAACTACTATACGCTGATGATCTTAAAATATTTAGAACAATTTCTCACACAAATGATTGCCTCTCACTCCAGGATGATTTGGATGAGCTAGCTAACTGGTGTGATATGAACAAACTAGATCTAAATATCAATAAATGCAAGATAATGTCGTTTTCTAGAAAACAAATAATAACTGAATTCATATATAATATATCGAACATACCCCTTACACGTGTTACTGAATTTAAGGATCTGGGAGTCATTTTTGACCCCAAACTAACTTTTAATAATCATTTAAAAAATATATTTTCTGAATCGCACAGGATGCTTGGATTTATAATACGGCAGTCTCGCTCTTTCACAACAATAGAACCAATAATTACTCTATATTTTGCTTTTGTACGTTCTAAATTGGACTATTGCTCGGTGGTGTGGAATCCGTCATACCACAAAAATATTATCTTACTTTAAGCAATTCAAAAAAAATTTCTTAGATTTTTATATTTTAAGAAGAATAATACATATCCAGATTTCACTATTAGCTACGAATATTTACTTCAATACTTCAAATTTGATACGTTATCAGTACATCGAAATAACTCTCAGCTTATACATTTATATAAAATTATTCATAATTTAATTGATGACCCACTGACTCTTAACTTAATTAATTTCCAAGTACCATCCTTCCACTCTAGAAATCCGCATACTTTCCGACCATCACCTGCCCGTACCAACATACTGCAGCATTCTCCGCTACATCTTATGTATTCTCTTCATAATCTTATAGAGTCACATATTGATATTTTTAGTAATTCCTTATCACGTTATAGGAAGTTTCTCTATTCCCACATCTCTTAACCATTAATAATTTTGCTTTTAAAACTTTTTATTGGTAGGTCACTTTATTTAGTCGTACATGTTTACATTTATTCATACACGTATCCATATATACTTATATTGTATGCATATGTGTATATATAATATACTTAGCATATTTTATATACATTTTTTTGATAATGTTTATATTGGTGTGTATAATGATATGTTCTTTTTGATTATTATTGTTCCTGTCCAATCCATTGGGTTCGCCTGTTGGGCAGTGTATTGAAATAAATAAACGTGCTTATTCACTAAAATCTGACTATGCGATTTTTAGCATAAATACAAAACCTCTCTTAGCGAGAGGTAAAAATAATATATCTTTGAAAAGAGAAAAAAATGACGGTTTCTATTTTATTAAAATAATTATAGGTTGCTATTTGAAAAATAAAAGTTGATAGTCGTATCTTGTAAACCTGACTTTATAAAAAATATCTACATGTGCCATCAAATAGTATATATAAAATAATAGAACTTTTATATGGGCCCTTTTTTTCTATTACTTATAATAAAAAAGTTAAAGAGGAGGGGGGGGGGCGTCTTCCCAGACAGCCTGTATACATATATTTGCTTGGTTAAATGCATTACGAATACATGCATTTTCTAATCCATTTTACTTATTTCTAATGCACATATATTTCATTTTGGAATTGTTTTTATAGTGAGTCTTTTTTCCTTTTTACCTGTGTGTGTGTGTGTGTGCGTGTGCATGTGCGTGTGCGTGTGCGTGTGCGTGTGCGTGGGCGTGTGCGTGGGCGTGTCTGTGTCTGTGTCTGTGTCTGTGTCTGTGTCTGTGTCTGTGTCTGTGTCTGTGTCTGTGTCTGTGTCTGTGTCTGTGTCTGTGTCTGCGTCTGCGTCTGTGTCTGTGGCTGTGTGTGTGTGTGTGTGTGTGTGTGCGCGTGCGAGCGAGCGAGCGTGCGTGCGTGCGTGCGTGTTTGTGTGCGTGCGTGTTTGTGTGTGTTTGTGTGTGTGTGTGTGCGTGCGTGCGTGCGTGCGTGCGAGCGAGCGTGCGTGCGTGCGTGTTTGTGTGTGTGTGCGTGCGTGCGTGTGTGTGTGTGTCTTTGTGTGTGTGTGTGCGTCCGTGCGTGCGTGCGTGCGTGCGTGCGTGCGTGCGTGTGTGTGTGTGCGTGCGAGCGAGCGTGCGTGCGTGTTTGTGTGCGTGCGTGTTTGTGTGTGTGCGTGTGTGTGTGTGCGTGCGTGCGTGCGTGCGTGCGTGCGTGCGTGCGGGCGTGCGTGCGTGCGAGCGAGCGTGCGTGCATGCGTGCGTGCGTTTGTGTGTGTGTGTGCGTGCGAGCGTGCGTGCGTGCGTGCGTGCGTGTGTGCGTGCGTGCGTGCGTGCGTGTTTGTGTGTGTGTGTGTGTGTGTGTGTGCGTGCGTGCGTGCGTGTGTGTGTGTGTGGGCGTGGGCGTAGGCGTGCGTGTGTGTGCGCGTGCGTGCGTGCGTGTGCGTGCGTGCGTGTGTGCGTGCGGGTGTGTGTGTGGGTGGATGTGTGTGTGTGTGTGTGTGTGTGTGTGGATGTTGGATTCACCATATCTCAAATACTATAAGACTTAAGACATTTTTAACTACGGATTCCTCAATCTAATAATAATGGGAAGAGTCGAGTCAATTTTGGTAACAATTGGACAACCGGAAGTAGTAGTTACAAGAAAAAAATCGTCTAAATATTATTTATCGAAAATTTATGTAAATACGTATATTAAAGAACGTTAAATTCTTTATTCGATAAATATAAATTCATTAATATATCTTCTATAGATTTAGAGATAAAGAAAGGCATATAAAATAATTTGATGTAAAAAATCTCAGATCAAACTACTACAAGGCAAAAAATTCAAATGTTTGTAATTGACACATACATGTCACTGTCAAAAATATTTGTATGCCTCTGTCAAAAATATTTGTACATTATTATGAAGATTATGAAAATAAAAAAAAGTCAACAACGCAAAAGAATATACGTAAAAAAGAATATAAAAGGAATTTGCGAAAAAATGACGAATATAAAGAAAAAGAAAAGGAAAGTAGAAAAAGAAAATTTTAGGATATTGAATACAAAGAAAATGTAAGTATTGTACATAATTTATTTTAAAATATCCCACAGATTTTGCAAATATATGTGAGAATTATTTTGTAGTGAGACATGAATATATGTATTTGTATTTAAAAATATTTTTCGTTTTATGCGTAAAACCAGGTAAAATATCTGGCGAGAGGTTATGTGTTGGCCACATCAGATTTTTTTATGAAGATATCAAATTTGAAAATTTTGTTTATATAAAGTACAAATTTACATGCATATAGGAAATATATTTTCAAAGTAGATTATTTAAAAATTTCAATTACATGCATAATTTGAATGTACAATCCCTCATTTTGTTATTGACCATACAGAGTAACCATTGTACATGTACATGTAATATAATTTAATAATAAAGAATAATCAAGATACCTAGATTTCATTTTTCAGTTTAGAATTTTTCGTTTAACATGTTATAAGTACAATAATATCAACATTAAATGTTTAAAGATTTGAAAAAATATCAACGGAAAATTTTAACTGAGAAATGAAACCTAGATATCTGGATTATTCATTATTATTAAATTTTTAGCTCGAATTTTCTCAGAATTTTTGTAATGTACCATTGTACATGTACATCTAATATAATTTAATAATAAAGAATAATCAAGATAACGAGAAATTAGTTACAGAAAAAACACTTGGTGTAAGTTTCACAAAAATTTTATTTCAAACACTTTATCGATTTCGGTTTCTTAGACCATCATCAGAAGTATAATACAAGAATCTTACAGAATAACAGCTTATATACTATCCCGTTAGGGTTACAAGAAACTTATGGTAGGGGGTAATTAGTGGTTTTTCCTAGCAAACATTTGAAAAACTTGGATTGAAACAAATCAACTTGATCATTTAATATAGGTAATTTTGTTTTTAAGGCTTTTTGAATTTCATACGCTTCTAATATATTCATTTTTTGCCCTTTATCTAAAATATGTAAAATCTTTAAATTGTCTATACTGCAAGTGTGATTGGTTTCAATGAGGTGTTTCGCAATATTAGAGTCAGTTTTATTTAGCTTGTATGATCGCATGTGATAAACAAAAAGACGGACTTCCAATGGGCTCTCCATTAAGCCCAATATTGTCTGAAATATTCATGGATCACTTTGAAAACATTTTATTCAATTCCAAAAACGAGTCAGTAAAAAAGGTATTCTTCTGGTACAGATATGTTGACGATGTTATATGTTTATATACAGGTTCCGATAGACAACTGGATATATTTTTAAATTTTCTCAATAGCATTGATAATGCTATCAAATTCACAATAGAAAAAGAGAAAAACAGACAAATAAACTTTTTAGATATCACAATTACAACAAGGAAGGGAACGAAATTAGATTTCAAAATTTTTAGAAAACCCACATATACAGATACAGTAATTCCAGCTGAATCAAATCACTCAACTAATATAAAAATGGCAGCATTTAACAGTTATGTTCATAGATTATTAAACGTCCCTATGACTAAAGAAAATTATGATTTAGAAATAGAAACTTTGAAACAAGTAGCAGTTGCTAATGGCTATGATGCAAATATGATTCATAAATTAATTTATAGAAAAAATAAAAAATCCATTTAAACCAAATTTACAAAAACAATGGAAACAAACCACAACAAAAATACGTAAAAATTAGTTATTTAGAAAAAATTTCAGATTCCATTGCAAATAATTTTAGATCTTCAAATGTAACACCAGACTTTTATTGTAATTACACATTGAGAAATTTAATTGTGAATAATAAAATCGAAAACAGGGACAGGAACCTTAACTGTGGTATTTATCAAATTAAATGTAACGACTGCGATAAATGTTATATAGGACAAACAGGAAGAACCTTTACAATCAGATATCAAGATCACGTGCGATCATACAAGCTAAATAAAACTGACTCTAATATTACGAAACACCTCATTGAAACCAATCACACTTGCAGTATAGACAATTTAAAGATTTTACATATTTTAGATAAAGGGCAAAAAATGAATATATTAGAAGCGTATGAAATTCAAAAAGCCTTAAAAACAAAATTACCTATATTAAATGATCAAGTTGATTTGTTTCAATCCGAGTTTTTCAAATGTTTGCTAGGAAAAATCACTAATTACCCCCTATCATAAGTTTCTTGCAACCCTAACGGGATAGTATATAAGCTGTTATTCTGTAAGATTCTTGTATTATATTTCTGATGATGGTCTAAGAAACCGAAATCGATAAAGTGTTTGAAATAAATTTTTTGTGAAACTTACACCAAGTGTTTTTTCTGTAACTAATTTCTCGTTATTTAAAATATGTTTCATCAAGTGCCTACCACCGAATCTCTCAATATTAAAATCAAGATACCTAGTTTTCTTTTTTCAGTTTAGAATTTTTCGTTTAACATGTTATAAGTACAATAATACCAACATTAAATGTTTAAAGATTTGAAAAATATCAACGGAAAATTGTAACTGAAAAACGAAACCTAGATATCTTGATTATTCATTATTATTAAATTTTTAGCTCGAATTTTCTCAGAATTTTTGTTATGCAACCTTATTATTTATATGCATGATCATAAAGGGAAGAAAAATCACTATCGGATTTCACTACTAAAAATCTTTATTGCTATTTAAAATTATTTGTGATGACATCATATCTTAAAAACAAATGAAAGTTGAAAGGTAAATCGGAAATATTAATGAGTATTTTTAAAAACCAAAATCGACGTGTTTAGCGTTTAAAAAAAACCGGTTGTTTTTGCTATTTTTTGAAATATTCCATACTTTAATCCCATACTGTATATTCTCACATTAAAAATAAGTTTGGAGGGCACTAGAAATTGCGGTGTTGATAAGAAATGCAGGAAATGTAGGTATTTGGACCGAGTAATAAATAGTTAATAGTATTATGGTCGAACACGTGTACTCGCTCCTCTCCTGTGTTAATTGTGTGCAAATGCGATAACACCTTAACACCGCAATCACCAGTAACAGTAGATACGCTTAATTGAAAATGCACCGGCACAGAGACGCTCAAACGACGAAACACTGGTGACGCCGAACTTGCATGTGAATTATAAGGGGGCGAATAACATGGATTCTCTTCGCAAATAGAATAGAGACAGAGTCAGACCCAATTAAACGACAAAGATAGCAATTCAAATTAACATCTAATACAAGTAGCTAGTAAAACTTATATGAATCTAATTCGTTGCGAATTATTTCAAATCTGAGGGATAAATGGCATTGGTTAGTTGTTACAATATAACCTACTTATATGGATTGAATCGATATAGACCGTGGTGATTACGGAGATTATACGTATGTATATCGCATATCACGTTACAGCATACATATGTATGTTACCGGCAAAGGGCATAATTCAGTCATTATAGAATACCTCTACCTAGACCATATAATATGTATATACTCGTAGAATGGCTGGATCCTTCAGGCAATGTATGGAACATAATTTGAATTTTATAGAACTGGTATTCAATTCTATCTCTTGGCTCTAAAACATCAATTTGACAATTAGTTCAAAATTCATCAATTTTTCAACTAATTTTAACCATGACAACATTATTTTAATGCTTTAACGCTTCGATCCGAAGATGGCCATCCATAGCCGAAATCGATCATCGAAAAGATTTTTTATAAATTAATAATTATAAAACGCAGCGTGCTATTATATTTTTTAACCTAATAAACATTTGAATTTTATACGTTACTTAAAAATTCTATACTCGTACATTAGCTAATGGTTTCCAGGCAATATACAAAATTAGGTTAGGAACGGAAGGAGTATGAAAAAACACATTTTTAGATAATTTTCTTAATTAGTTTATAGTATTCTGTAGAATACCTAGGTATTCAATAAAATACCTGACTTTATAGTTTGTCGGTAACATGTAATGGAAATAAAAATATATAATTGGGGTATAAATTTTTCTTAATAATTAATATAGACGGGTGAGATAGGTATACAAATCAAATCTCGTTACGTCATGTATCAATCTCGATTTAACAGCGTTATAATGTTAAATATTTATCTAAGTCAATAACCCAAACTCATCTTATTTATAATACATGTAGCTTTTTACCTCCCGATTTTTAAGTTCCTAGAAATAGGTTATTCCACTTTCACGATATTGTGTGTGTGTGTGTGTGTGTGTGTGTGTGTGTGTGTGTGTGTGTGTGTGTGTGTGTGTGTGCGCGCGTGTGCCCCTGTGCGCGTGCGTGTGTGTGTGTGGGCGCGCGTGCGTGCGAATACCGAATAAGTGTTTGTATAATCAGATGCTCTTAGTGACAGCTTCAGTGACTCTCACAGAAAATATCATTATACGCACGGCTATGAGTCAAGGTAATGTATATGAATTAATAAATAATGTTACATTACAGCGACAGTATTAATTGTCAACGGGCATAGTTTTAAAAAAGCATTTCGTTATAATATTAACAATGAGTTAACAATTAGCTATATCACTGTTACTCGTTATTTATATATAAAAAAAAAATAAATGTCAAAATTTTACAATAAACATTTTGAGAACTTTTGGAACTGATGTTTGGAATTATGCGCTTGAACGTGTATTGTAAATTTTAGCATTATCCCAACATCTTGTTTGTTAACGAAAGTTTATTTAATAATTTATCAAAATTTAAATGCCTTATTGTCCAGTTTTATCTTATTTCAATTTATATTCACTATTATTAACTAATCCAAATTTATTCGGAATTTATTCGTTATTGATATTAATATTTTATTTTTTATTCTATTGTTGTTTATAATTTATTAACAGAGCTTGTTCAGCTCGGAGTAACTGATCTTGGGGAGATTAGGGGAGTCCTTGCTTGATCGTGAAGGGGGGTCTTAGCTTGACTTTCAGAGGGTCGCTATGTAACCAAGTTGAGAACTAGCAGCATGAAGCTACCATTTTGTTCTCTCTGAGTATTTTCTTTTGTTTAAATTTTATGTCTTGGAGTCCAACGTACAATGTAAGGTGAGTGACTCGGATCTTTCTGATTAGTATTTGTTTTGAGATTTTATAATTTGGTTAGTTTTGTACTGTTTGCCACGTGGGTTTGGCCAGGTTTGTGAACCTGCAGTAAGGACTATTCGACTCACTTAACAGCTCCGTGGATCCTGATTTTTTGTATGATCAATTTGTAAATTTAATTTCTTGTTTTGTTAGTGTGTTGTGTAGCTCACATGCTGTGCTCCCTACACCGTTTATCGAAATTTATATCGTTCTGTTTTACAAATTTTACTAGAGGAATATGTTTTTCATAATTTATGATTGGCGTCTCTGCATGTTTTTCGTGTAATTTCTTTGTATTGTTTCGACCACGTTTAAGTACATTTTATGGCTAGTCAAAATGTCTTGGCCACGTAAATTTCTGTCCGTTTACTTCTTGTGTTCTAGAACACTTTAAAATTTGTCTAATTTCTAATGTATTTAAATCGTAGTTCAGTTTATACCCTTTTATCATTTCCTATCCTTTCCCATCCCGTTACGAGTGTCTGTGAACGGGTTGGTACTGGTAGTACTTTTGTTACTCAGTTAGGGCCACGGCTCGAAATTTGTTTCCTATTTAGTAGCCGGATCTTTTTCTATTCCATACCGTTCGCTTATACGAACCCCTTTTATGATAATTATGATATAGATCATCTTTTGGTTCATGGCAATGTCCAAGCGGGAAATTTGTTCTAACGAGTGTTTAACTATTTAAATAACGCTCTTTTATTTAGTTCTACTGTTAGCCTGAAGCGCCAGTGCATTTGTATGCCGGTCAGTAGGGATTTTATTATTTTAATATTTTCATTACGCTTTCCGTTAGTCTAGTGGACCCGTGTGTTGTTGTATGCCTGTCAAATTGGTTCAGTTTTATTTATCTTTGGCGCCTTGATTTTTTAAGGGTGCGGGTTTAATTTTTAGCGCTGCTAAATTATAGTTTGTATACTGCAGTCTATCCTAATCGCCTTTCCTTTGTTTTGTAATTATGTGTTGTATTTATCTTTATTAATTTTCTTTTCAATTTTATAAATATTTTGCAGTTGTATAACTTCAGGTGAAGAACAGGGCGTTGATATTTTTCTTTGTGAATAACCATGTTCTTCAGAGAAGAGTGTCACCCAGTAGTACTGTGTAGGTACTGTTGTAGAACTATTTGTCGGGACTCTAGTGGCTTCGATGCTTGTGGCTAAACCTCGGTCCCAGACAACGGTACCATTTGGAGAATAAGGCACGTGACCAGTCAAAGATCTCTGTTTCAGTAGTACGGCATTGAAACATTCGATTTCGCCGGGACGTAAGAGTTTACAGCCTCTATTAAAGAAGTCATCAGCGTCGCACACAGCGAAATAGAGGTGGTACCTCCAAAAGTCGCTGTAGCTCCCCCAAGACTACCTTTTCTTCTCGCCCTACCGACGGAGGCCCGCTCCAGGTCTTTGCAGCTGCGTCTGGGCCGAGTGCTCAATCATAGCACCCAAGTTTTTCCACTCCAGTAGCTACAGGACGCCCCTCTGTACTGCCACCATCTTTTTTGTGTGTACAAAATTTTCTTACACTTTATTATTTTTGTAATTTAAATTCAAGTTAAATTCACAGATTATTTACTTTTGTAAAATTTAAAATTCTTTAATTAAACATTACATTTAATTTGTTTGTGTGCTCCTTCTCTCGAATTTAATCTTTTTTCAAGGTTGTATTTTTCAATAAATAAGACTGGATGGTCCACGTAACGTGTATTTATTAAATAATACGGACGTTTCGGGCTTTAAGCAAGCCCATCCTCAGCTATACATAATTGTACAAATCAATTGAAAGCATAAGAGGAAAATTATAGTAACAAATTACTTACCTGAATTACAAGGTTGTACAGTACTTATAACAAAATAATACAGATGAAATGTTCAAGCAACGTGGTTTAAATTTTACGTTGAAAAATTATATTTTCAGCACTCAGCCAACCGAAACATTTCGGAGTTGGAGATACTGAAGTGTGAAACTGGTAGCGTAATCAACAAAGCACACTTAGGGAAATTGTTGTTAGTGACATTTAATTTTGTCTATGAAATTGTTGACATGTTCACTATAATTTTTATAATCTGTCTGATAGTTGACACAGCAAGTTTTATTAAATCTTATATGCAATGTTTCTTTAAGTAGTCGGTTGTCTTTGAATTTAGCATTGTCAATAATTTTAACATCTTTAAATTTAAATTTATGACCTGTATCGACTGTATGTTTGGTGAGTGCACTATGATTGGGATTTAGCAAATTACTATGGTAATTGTGTTGGTACATTCTTCTTTTTAGTGTTTGGGAAGTTTCTCCAATGTTCTGGTCTTTCAATCCCATTTTGAACCTTATTTCAAGGTGTTTGCACCCGAAGAATAAGTTTGTGGTAGTACAAAATTTTTGTACATGCAGTGAAAAATTTAACTGTACATATAATTACTTGTAGCTTGTAGCCTAAATAACTAATATCATATTACACTATAAAAAATCTGATGTGGCCAGCACATTACCTTCCGTCAGTTGTATGTATTTTGTATAAATGGCATACAGAAAGTTCCTTACAAAACATTATATTTCTTGCAGGTACATTACCTTAAAGGTAGTTGTATGTATTTTATACAAATTCCATTCAGAAAATTTCTAACAAAAGATCCTATATTTTTAGTAAAATTATAACACATACTGTCAACTGCACTTGACACTGACACCTTTCAATCGGAATTTTCTTAATATAGCAGGGCCCCTATTCTAATTCATTTTATCAACTTGATATGACAAACCTTGATAAACGCATCTTGCTATCCCCCTAGCGGATTTTGCAGGAAAGTATCATGACGTCATGAACGACGTAAAGGCCTCGCTACGGTGAGCAAGGCCAGTCGATGCCTTGTTATCCTTATAGCAAGTTGTTATCTGAGTTTGACATTTCGGTTTTAGAACAATTTTAGGTTATTTATTGTGAAGATTTGCATATATATATATATATATATATATATATATATATATATATATATATATATATATATTGCTATATAAACTAAAATAATCATTAAATAAAATAATACAAAGTAAAACACAAATTTTTATATATATATATATATATATATATATATAAAGTTGTGTTTTACTTTGTATTATTTTATTTAATGATTATTTTAGTTTATATAGCTTTCTTTGTATTTTTATTTTGAATCTAATGTTTAAATTTTTCTTTGCATTTTTATTTAATAATAAATTTTCTATTATTTTATACCAAAGGTTACCAAATGCCACTATTCCTTGTTATAGTTACAAATGCCTTATGACGTCATCGATTCCATAGCGATAGCGTCCCTAACATCTCGCTATGAATTAGAATACGGGCCCAGTTGTTTCCAGAGTTACTGCATAGCTAGCTAATATATATGATATTTAATTTCTTTATAATTTTACAACTCTATATCCATTTTATATGAAGAATAAAAGGCATTCAAATCGTATAGAGAATAAAATATTCTTTAATATTTATAATAACATTAAATGTGAAAAAATTATATTTAACATCGTTTTTTCAAGAAAAACTGTTAAAATCTTCAAATGAGGGTACTTCCGGTTGACCAATTATAACCAAAATCTAATCAGCTCTTCACATGGATGTAACGAAGAGGAATACGAAAGAATTATAATTTTTGGAATTGTAGTATTAGAGTTATTGTATTAGAAAAAATTTTCACACACAGACACACACACCAACATATATACATACACACACATACATACATACACACACATACAGACATCATCGTAAAAATTGTGAAATCGTATTCTAGGGACCCTAAAACGTGCTTATTTATGAAAAACTCACCACCGAATTTTTTGACCAAATACCTTCCTTACTTAAAGGTGACGGAAGGTAAATATGTATTATTGCAAATCTAGTTGATATAGTTTACGGAAGGTCGGGTTTTAACAGAGAAAGTAGGACATACACAATAAAATATTTAACACATATTTTAACACCGCTCTGAATCCCACTTGGTCCGCAAAGAAATGTGTTAAAATTTTAAGATTTTCTATGTGTAGGTGTAACACATTGATACAGGTCAGTGTTCAAATAATAACACTGTAAACTTTTATCACTGAAAACACGTCGTTTAGAAGATTTATAAGCGAACTATGTAGTCATAGCCACCTATATAGGTAGCTATGGTTGATACAATGTATTAATGTAAACAATCACAAAATTCACAACACAGTCAAAATATGAAAGTTCATTTGTTTAGTATTTGCCCAAATTTATTTCGGTTTGAAAGGGCGTAATGGTTTAAAATTTTATATTCAATATTTTAAACCAAAACACGGCTGGGAAATCTGCGGGGGATATAATTTGATTTATTCTTATTATCACTCGTACGTTAACAGATTGCCTTTTCATATTTGTGTTTTAATGTACTATTTTTACAGGTATCTGTGATAATTCTGTGTTATTTTTAATAAAAATTTTTGTTAATTTTAACACTCAGTATAGTAAAATTTAAATATTGCTGGTGTTATTCGAGACATCTTTCTATAAAACCTTTAAATGTATATAATTTACATGTTTTAGTAAACAAAAGCAAAAATATACATAAATAATACATTATGCATATATACCACAAATATACGAGTACATAATATTATCAAAAAATAAAGTTCTATTTTTATCTCTTGCAACATTTTTTTCTCATTTCTGTCCGGAGACACTGAAACTATATACTAGTACATAAAAACACAAGTATCATAAGGCAATTTGTTAACGTACGAGCTGGCGAGTTTTACAAAAAAACAAATGCATTAACAGGCATTATGATACAGGTTTTTTATACTATTTTTTCTTTTGATGTAATTTTATCCACTAACAACTTTTGAAAACGAAATAAATTTTGCCAAAAATATATAGCGTTTAATATCTCTGAATCTATAAAGATTTTCGAAAAAATAAATCAAATTATATCCCCCGCAAGCGCCCCTGTTTTGGTTAAAAATATAACATTAAAATTTCAAACCATTAAAGCCATTCGAAAACGAAATAAATTTTGGCAAAAATAGATAGATAGATAGATATCTCTTTAACTATAAAGATTTTCGAAAAAATAAATAAAATTTGACCCCCCGCGAATCCCGTGTCGCGTTTTATGTTGTGTGTAACACAAATATTGTAACTCAACAAAAAGCAGTTAATTTTTAACACGAAAATGAAGCTATTTTTTTACTGTGTATGACACATAGGGCCTTGTTCTTAATTTTCACTGAAGTGATAAGCAGTGAAATTTTTTCACTTTATCACTTAGAACTGTTCTCATTTGCAAAGTGATATGATATAAATTAATAAGAATGTATGATTTTGTATGTATTTATCCTATGTTGATAATATTGGTTTCGCATTACAAGAAAATATGAATTTGGTGCATGTGTTTATTGACATTTGACAAATACATAATATAACACTGAAAAGTGATATGATATAATTTTTTCATATATCACAATTAGTCCGGATATTACGGGTGAAAATTTGCCTCCATTCTGCATTTTGTGATGCAAGCGAGATGTTCGGTTCATATGTTGATGGGACCATACCCTACCGGTTAAGAGATGTAGACACACGAAAATGCCCCGGAGGCACAAGTTATTGCGGCTTGTATACCTCATTGGTGCAGTTGTCTTAAAGTCGCAGTAGTGCGTAAACTATTAGATCTACATGGTTGAAATAATTGTAATGGAAAGGTGTTTGATGCTGCAGTGAAAAAAAAAACATTGGTTACATATAACTTATTTATATTCCTGTTTAATTTAGCACATTGTGTTTATTTAGACAGAAATTTTGGTTCCTAGGCCTATTGCGCAAGGACGTTACGTTATACCGGAAAATAACCCTAATAAAAGTTGTAGTGCATTTAAAGAGCTGTCGAAAGAGGGCTTATCGGCGTGTCTATGTCTTTCAGATGCCAAGGAAGCCAAAATGTTCTCCAAACAAGAACAATTAGCTAAATTCAAGAGGAACATGGATACGTTATATGTAACAAAACTCGTTTTTCGCACGACAGCATCAAAGAACTTAAGAAGAAATTAAAATCAGCTCTGTAGATCCAATGGTTTGCGCACCACTACGACTTATACAACCGGCAATTTACAGTCTGCGCAACCTTTCCTTTTATTTAAAATAATCAAATACAATAAATGTATTTAAAATGGTTTCAAAATGTCATAAAACTTTTTCAGACTGTCTTCTTAAAAATTTTCACGCATACTCAATTCAAATAATTAGCCCGTATTCTCTGATTTTGTACATTTGACATCAGTACAGAGAACTTTGATCTATTGTTTTAATGTAAGAATTTTGACCAGTTAATAATTTTTTCCACAAAAACTATGCACAGTAAAAATAAGACACATATCAAAGGCACTAAGTTGATTTATTCTCTACTATTTAAAGCAAATTCCATCCAAATCGCTGAAACCGTTTCAGTTGTAGCTTTGTCTAAAAATTTCCCGATCGTCGTGATGAATTTTGGGGGGCTTGACCTTTTAGTATTAGGATGTAAAACGGCTTATTAAGTCGCAAATGCGTGATTTAAAAAATATGATAATCGTTTCAAGTCATAGATAAGTAAAAAGCAGTCCGTTTTGATGTATAATAAGTCATATTGGCGATACATTCCAAAATGTGTGGAAGAGTTTAAACTTTATTCATACAAAATTGTATAATATTGTTTAAAACTATGTAATATGATAAATAAAGATAAAAAATAATAATAAATTAATTTTATTGTAAAAAAAAATGTAATTTTGTTATAAAATACGTAATTAATATGAAATGAATGAAGTCAGATATAGGTAAATATTTATTAAAATAATAATAATAATAATAATAATAATAATAATAATAATAATAATAATAATAATAATAATAATAATAATAAAAGTAATAATAATAATAATAAAAGAACATAAAAAATTATATCTGATAATAATAATAATAATAATAATAATAATAATAAATAATAAATAAATAATAATAATAAGCAGAGAGGTACAAAAATAAATAATTTTTATTTAAAATAATCAAATACAATAAATGTATTTAAAATGGTTTCAAAATGTCATAAAACTTTTTCAGACTGTCTTCTTAAAAATTTTCACGCATACTCAATTCAAATAATTAGCCCGTATTCTCTGATTTTGTACATTTGACATCAGTACAGAGAACTTTGATCTATTGTTTTAATGTAAGAATTTTGACCAGTTAATAATTTTTTCCACAAAAACTATGCACAGTAAAAATAAGAGACATATCAAAGGCACTAAGTTGATTTATTCTCTACTATTTAAAGCAAATTCCATCCAAATCGCTGAAACCGTTTCAGTTGTAGCTTTGTCTAAAAATTTCCCGATCGTCGTGATGAATTTTGGGGGGCTTGACCTTTTAGTATTAGGATGTAAAACGGCTTATTAAGTCGCAAATGCGTGATTTAAAAAATATGATAATCGTTTCAAGTCATAGATAGGTAAAAAGCAGTCCGTTTTGATGTATAATAAGTCATATTGGCGATACATTCCAAAATGTGTGAAACAGTTTAAATTTTATTCATACAAAATTGTATAATATTGTTTAAAACTATGTAATATGATAAATAAAGATAAAAAATAATAATAAATTAATTTTATTGTAAAAAAAATGTAATTTTGTTATAAAATACGTAATTAATATGAAATGAATGAAGTCAGATATAGGTAAATATTTATTAAAATAATAATAATAATAATAATAATAGTAATAATAATAATAATAATAATAATAATAATAATAATAATAATAAAAGAACATAAAAAATTATATCTGATAATAATAATAATAATAATAAATAATAAATAATAATAATAAGCAGAGAGGTACAAAAATACATAATTTTTATTTAAAATAATCAAATACAATAAATGTATTTAAAATGGTTTCAAAATGACATAAAACTTTTTCAGACTGTCTTCTTAAAAATTTTCACGCATACTCAATTCAAATAATTAGCCCGTATTCTCTAATTTTGTACATTTGACATCAGTACAGAGAACTTTGATCTATTGTTTTAATGTAAGAATTTTGACCAGTTAATAATTTTTTCCACAAAAACTATGCACAGTAAAAATAAGAGACATATCAAAGGCACTAAGTTGATTTATTCTCTACTATTTAAAGCAAATTCCATCCAAATCGCTGAAACCGTTTCAGTTGTAGCTTTGTCTAAAAATTTCCCGATCGTCGTGATGAATTTTGGGGGGCTTGACCTTTTAGTATTAGGATGTAAAACGGCTTATTAAGTCGCAAATGCGTGATTTAAAAAATATGATAATCGTTTCAAGTCATAGATAGGTAAAAAGCAGTCCGTTTTGATGTATAATAAGTCATATTGGCGATACATTCCAAAATGTGTGGAACAGTTTAAACTTTATTCATACAAAATTGTATAATATTGTTTAAAACTATGTAATATGATAAATAAAGATAAAAAATAATAATAAATTAATTTTATTGTAAAAAAAATGTAATTTTGTTATAAAATACGTAATTAATATGAAATGAATGAAGTCAGATATAGGTAAATATTTATTAAAATAATAATAATAATAATAATAATAGTAATAATAATAATAATAAAAGAACATAAAAAATTATATCTGATAATAATAATAATAATAATAATAATAAATAATAAATAAATAATAATAATAAGCAGAGAGGTACAAAAATAAATAATTTTTATTTAAAATAATCAAATACAATAAATGTATTTAAAATGGTTTCAAAATGACATAAAACTTTTTCAGACTGTCTTCTTAAAAATTTTCACGCATACTCAATTCAAATAATTAGCCCGTATTCTCTGATTTTGTACATTTGACATCAGTACAGAGAACTTTGATCTATTGTTTTAATGTAAGAATTTTGACCAGTTAATAATTTTTTCCACAAAAACTATGCACAGTAAAAATAAGAGACATATCAAAGGCACTAAGTTGATTTATTCTCTACTATTTAAAGCAAATTTCATCCAAATCGCTGAAACCGTTTCAGTTGTAGCTTTGTCTAAAAATTTCCCGATCGTCGTGATGAATTTTGGGGGGCTTGACCTTTTAGTATTAGGATGTAAAACGGCTTATTAAGTCGCAAATGCGTGATTTAAAAAATATGATAATCGTTTCAAGTCATAGATAGGTAAAAAGCAGTCCGTTTTGATGTATAATAAGTCATATTGGCGATACATTCCAAAATGTGTGGAACAGTTTAAACTTTATTCATACAAAATTGTATAATATTGTTTAAAACTATGTAATATGATAAATAAAGATAAAAAATAATAATAAATTAATTTTATTGTAAAAAAAATGTAATTTTGTTATAAAATACGTAATTAATATGAAATGAATGAAGTCAGATATAGGTAAATATTTATTAAAATAATAATAATAATAATAATAATAATAATAATAATAATAGTAATAATAATAATAATAAAAAACATAAAAAATTGTATCTGATAATAATAATAATAATAATAATAATAATAATAATAATAATAATAATAATAATAAATAATAAATAAATAATAATAATAAGCAGAGAGGTACAAAAATAAATAATTTTTATTTAAAATAATCAAATACAATAAATGTATTTAAAATGGTTTCAAAATGACATAAAACTTTTTCAGACTGTCTTCTTAAAAATTTTCACGCATACTCAATTCAAATAATTAGCCCGTATTCTCTGATTTTGTACATTTGACATCAGTACAGAGAACTTTGATCTATTGTTTTAATGTAAGAATTTTGACCAGTTAATAATTTTTTCCACAAAAACTATGCACAGTAAAAATAAGAGACATATCAAAGGCACTAAGTTGATTTATTCTCTACTATTTAAAGCAAATTCCATCCAAATCGCTGAAACCGTTTCAGTTGTAGCTTTGTCTAAAAATTTCCCGATCGTCGTGATGAATTTTGGGGGGCTTGACCTTTTAGTATTAGGATGTAAAACGGCTTATTAAGTCGCAAATGCGTGATTTAAAAAATATGATAATCGTTTCAAGTCATAGATAGGTAAAAAGCAGTCCGTTTTGATGTATAATAAGTCATATTGGCGATACATTCCAAAATGTGTGGAACAGTTTAAATTTTATTCATACAAAATTGTATAATATTGTTTAAAACTATGTAATATGATAAATAAAGATAAAAAATAATAATAAATTAATTTTATTGTAAAAAAAAATGTAATTTTGTTATAAAATACGTAATTAATATGAAATGAATGAAGTCAGATATAGGTAAATATTTATTAAAATAATAATAATAATAATAATAATAATAATAATAATAATAATAATAATAATAATAATAATAATAATAATAATAATAATAATAATAATAATAATAATAATAGTAATAATAATAATAATAATAATAGTAATAATAATAATAATAAAAGAACAAAAAATTATATCTGATAATAATATTAATAATAATAATAATAAATAATAAATAAATAATAATAGTAAGCAGAGAGGTACAAAAATAAATAATTTTTATTTAAAATAATCAAATACAATAAATGTATTTAAAATGGTTTCAAAATGTCATAAAACTTTTTCAGACTGTCTTCTTAAGAATTTTCACGCATACTCAATTCAAATAATTAGCCCGTATTCTCTAATTTTGTACATTTGACATCAGTACAGAGAACTTTGATCTATTGTTTTAATGTAAGAATTTTGACCAGTTAATAATTTTTTCCACAAAAACTATGCACAGTAAAAATAAGAGACATATCAAAGGCACTAAGTTGATTTATTCTCTACTATTTAAAGCAAATTCCATCCAAATCGCTGAAACCGTTTCAGTTGTAGCTTTGTCTAAAAATTTCCCGATCGTCGTGATGAATTTTGGGGGGCTTGACCTTTTAGTATTAGGATGTAAAACGGCTTATTAAGTCGCAAATGCGTGATTTAAAAAATATGATAATCGTTTCAAGTCATAGATAGGTAAAAAGCAGTCCGTTTTGATGTATAATAAGTCATATTGGCGATATATTCCAAAATGTGTGGAACAGTTTAAATTTTATTCATACAAAATTGTAGCATATTGTTTAAAACTATGTAATATGATAAATAAAGATAAAAAATAATAATAAATTAATTTTATTGTAAAAAAAAATGTAATTTTGTTATAAAATACGTAATTAATATGAAATGAATGAAGTCAGATATAGGTAAATATTTATTAAAATAATAATAATAATAATAATAATAATAATAATAATAATAAAAGAACATAAAAAAATATATCTGATAATAATAATAATAATAATAATAATAATAATAATAAATAATAAATAATAATAATAAGCAGAGAGGTACAAAAATAAATAATTTTTATTTAAAATAATCAAATACAATAAATGTATTTAAAATGGTTTCAAAATGACATAAAACTTTTTCAGACTGTCTTCTTAAAAATTTTCACGCATACTCAATTCAAATAATTAGCCTGTATTCTCTGATTTTGTACATTTGACATCAGTACAGAGAACTTTGATCTATTGTTTTAATGTAAGAATTATGACCAGTTAATAATTTTTTCCACAAAAACTATGCACAGTAAAAATAAGAGACATATCAAAGGCACTAAGTTGATTTATTCTCTACTATTTAAAGCAAATTCCATCCAAATCGCTGAAACCGTTTCAGTTGTAGCTTTGTCTAAAAATTTCCCGATCGTCGTGATGAATTTTGGGGGGCTTGACCTTTTAGTATTAGGATGTAAAACGGCTTATTAAGTCGCAAATGCGTGATTTAAAAAATATGATAATCGTTTCAAGTCATAGATAGGTAAAAAGCAGTCCGTTTTGATGTATAATAAGTCATATTGGCGATATATTCCAAAATTTGTGGAACAGTTTAAATTTTATTCATACAAAATTGTAGCATATTGTTTAAAACTATGTAATATGATAAATAAAGATAAAAAATAATAATAAATTAATTTTATTGTAAAAAAAATGTAATTTTGTTATAAAATACGTAATTAATATGAAATGAATGAAGTCAGATATAGGTAAATATTTATTAAAATAATAATAATAATAATAATAATAATAATAATAGTAATAATAATAATAATAAAAGAACATAAAAAATTATATCTGATAATAATAATAATAATAAATAATAATATATAATAATAATAAGCAGAGAGGTACAAAAATAAATAATTTTTATTTAAAATAATCAAATAAAATAAATGTATTTAAAATGGTTTCAAAATGACATAAAACTTTTTTAGACTGTCTTCTTAAAAATTTTCACGCATACTCAATTCAAATAATTAGCCTGTATTCTCTGATTTTGTACATTTGACATCAGTACAGAGAACTTTGATCTATTGTTTTAATGTAAGAATTTTGACCAGTTAATAATTTTTTCCACAAAAACTATGCACAGTAAAAATAAGAGACATATCAAAGGCACTAAGTTGATTTATTCTCTACTATTTAAAGCAAATTCCATCCAAATCGCTGAAACCGTTTCAGTTGTAGCTTTGTCTAAAAATTTCCCGGTCGTCGTGATGAATTTTGGGGGGCTTGACCTTTTAGTATTAGGACTAGCGAAAACTCGGCTACGCCGAGCTTCCCCTAGGGCTCCGCCGATAGTGTTTTATGATAGACTATACGTTCATTCAAACCCTATAGGCAAACTTTAAGCCCAAAGTGCTAACGCTAATAGACTTTCAAAGCGTTTGAATTCTGTCCTGCTCACGCAATATTCTCACCCGAACTGCTCACGCAATATTCTCACCCGAACTACCCACACAACATGTCCATCCAAACTGCCCACGCAATCTACTCACCCAACCTGCCCACAAATTCACCTGATCTAAAACGGAATGTGACGTCAGAGCACATACAGTTTAGCATGTGACAAACTATCGCCTACTTTTATTTATATAAATAACGTAACCTGTTTTTCTATTGACTGTGAATGACGTACTGTATGTGCTACGATGTCACAGGAGTGGGGGGCTGTTGTCATGACTATTTCTGACGCCAATATTTTTAATTATTTACGAAAATAACAATAAATTATAACTGATCTTTACATCCAATTAAATTTACGTCACATTCCTTGATTGCCTAAATCTTTGCTAACTATGTAAAAAATGCAATTTCCGAATTCATATTTTTCATTCTACGTATTAATTAATAAAATAAAAATTTAGAAACAGTTTAATAGTTTTATGAAACAGCTACATTTATTATATTTGTTCATAAAATGTGAAATATATCCAGATTCATAAGTTTCATTATGATTTAATTATATCAACCATTCGTAGTATTTAAGTGGTACTTTTATTTATATCAATATGAAATTATATCAAATATATATATATTTTTTTTTGTAAAACTTAATGTACAAAGTGGTTAGTAGAAACAGATGATGGAAACATACAATGAAATAAACAAATACTACGCGTTTTATGCGAGCAATAATTATGTAAATAACTTGAGAAAATTGAAAGTAATTATTTGTAGATTCAATCAAACTGGACAAAATATTTCAATTACAGGATAAAATATATACATAATATTATTAGCATGTATATGAGTACACAATACTAAATTTAAAGATAAAAATAAATCAAACAAAACACATAAATTTGATAGTTTAATTCTAGAGTAAATAATTAGTTACATACTGTAGAAAAATAAGTAGTTATATTTAAACATATACAACGATTTTGAAAATATATGAATGCAGTTTGAATTGGTATTAAGTAGAAAGAATGTAAAGGTCATATAAAAATTACTTTACTGGTTTATGCCGTTTGATTATGCTATTAAATTTTTTTTATTAGTTTAAAGAGTTGGCAATATATTTTTCTGAAATAGATAGTTTTAAACTTAATATAAGAATTTGAATTCCGGGTTAAAATCTGTACCATTTTAAGATAGTTATCGTATTTTTTTGAAAAAAAGATTAAAACAGAACCATTTTTTAGGTATTGGATTATTCTTATTGCAAACTATGAAAAACATGTCGTTCGGGTAGGATTTTTCATGTCTTCAATGATTGACGAATTTCTGCCTAAACATTTGTCAAAAATCAGTCAGAATTCCAATCCAAAACAGATTTTGTTTCAACTAAAATAATAAAATGTAAGAAAATTAAATGAATAAACAGATTAAAACAGTACCATTTTTAAGTTATTGAATTTTTCTTGTTGCAAACTATAAAAAACATGAATTCCCGGCTGGATTTTTCGTGTCTCTAATGATTGATGATTTTATACCTGGACATTTGTCAAAAAACAGTAAGAATTCCAATCCAAAACAGAATTATATGTTCTTCGATCCATGTAAAAAAACAACTTACTTGAATTGAATTTGTTTCAACCGAAATAATATAAAAAGTTTAAAACCGTACCATTTTTAAGGTATTGTATTCTTCTTGTTGCAAAATTTAAAAAACATGAACACCGACTGGATTTTTCCTGTCTCTAATGATTGATGAATTTATGCCTGTATATTTGTCAAAAAACAGTCAGAATTCCAATCTAAAACAGATATTAATGTTCTTCGATCCATGTAATAAACAACTAATTTGGATTGAATTTGTTTCAACTGAAATAATAAAATGTAAGAAAATTTAATGAAAAAAAAAGTTTAAAACCGTACCATTATTAAGGTATTGGATTCTTCTTGTTGCAAAATTTAAAAAAACATTAACACCGACTCGATTTTTCCTGTCTCTAATGAATGATGAATTTATGCTTGTATATTAGTCAAAAAAACAGTCGGAATTCCAATCCAAAACAGATATTAATGTTCTTCGATCCATGTAAAAAACAACTAATTTGGATTGAATTTGTTTCAACTGAAATAATAAAATGTAAGAAAATTAAATACAAAAACAGATTAAAATAGTACCATTTTTAAGGTATTGGATTCTTCTTGTTGCAAAATTTAAAAAAACATGAACACCGACTGGATTTTTTCTGTCTCTAATGATTGATAAATTTATGCCTGGATATTTGTCAAAAAACAGTCAGAATTCCAATCCAAAACAGATATTAATGTTCCTCGATCCATGTTGGATTGAATTTGTTTCAACTAAAATAATAAAATGTAAGAAAATTAAATGAATAAATAGATTAAAACAGTAACATTTTTAAGGTATTGGGTTTTTCTTGTTGCAAACTATAAAAAACATTAATTCCCGGCTGGATTTTTCGTGTCTCTAATGATTGATGAATTTATGCCTGGACATTTGTCAAAAAACAGTAAGAATTCCAATCCAAAACTGATACCAATGTTCTTCGATCCAAGAAAAAAACAACTAACTTGGATGGAATTTGTTTAAACTGAAATAATGATTTGTAAGAAAATACAATTTTTAAAAAACATATTAATCAGTATCATTTTTAAAGTATTGAATTATTCTTGTTGCAAACTACGAAAAACGTGACTTTCGGGTAGTATTTTTCGTGTTTCTAATGATTGACGAATTTATGCCTGGACATTTTTCAAAAAACATTAAAAATTCTAATCCAAAAGAGATACCTATGTTCTTCGATCCATGAAAACAAAAATAAATAACTAACTTGGATGGAATTTTTGTTTAATTTGGAATAATTTTAAATGTATGAAAATCAAATGAAAAGAACATTAAAACAGTAACATTTTTAAGGTATTGTATTATTCTTGTTGCAAACTATAAAAAACATGAATCCCCGGCTGGAATTTTCGTGTTTAATAATTAATGAATTTCTGCCTGGACATTTGTCAAAAAACAGCAAGAATTCCAATCCAAAACATATACCAATGTTCTTCGATCCATGAAGAAACAACTAACTTGGATAGAATTGTTTCAACTGAAATAAAAAAATGTAAGAAAACTAAATGAATAAAAAAGTTTAAAAGCGTACCATTTTTATCGTATTGGATTCTTCTTGTTGCTAAATTTAAAAAACATGAACACCGACTGGATTTTTCCTGTCTCTAATGATTGATGAATTTATGCTTGGATATTTGTCAAAAAACAGTCTGAATTTCAATCCAGAACAGATATTAATGTTCTTCGATCCATGTAAAAAACAACTAACTTGGATTGAGTTTGTTTCAACTGAAATAATAAAATGTAAGAAAATTAACTGAAAAAAACTGATTTAAACAGTACCATTTCAAGGTATTGAATTATTCGTATTGCAAACTACGAAAAACATGACTTTCAGGTAGGAATTTTCGTGTTTCTAATGATTGACGAATTTATGCCTGGACATTTTTCAAAAAACATTAAGAATTCCAATCCAAAATAGATACCTTATATGAAAAGAACATTCAAACAGTACCATATTTAAGGTATTGTATTATTCTTGTTGCAAACTATGAAAAACATGAATTCCCGGCTGGAATTTTCGTGTTTATTAATTAATGAATTTCTGCCTGGACATTTGTCAAAAAATAGCAAGAATTTCATTCCAAAACATATACCAATGTTCTTCGATCCATGAAAAAACAACTAACTTGTATGGAATTTGTTTCAACTGAAATAATATGTAAGAATATTAATTGAAAAAAAAACAGATTTAAATAGTACCATTTTAAGGTATTGAATTATTCTTGTTGCAAACTACGAAAAACATGACTTTCAGGTAGGATTTTTCGTGTCTATAATGATTGACGAATTTATGCTTGGACATTTTTCCAAAAACAGTGAGAATTCCAATCCAAAACAGATACTAATGTTCTTCGATCCATGAAAAAAACAACTAACTTGGATGGAATTTTTTTAAACTGAAATTATTTTAAATGTAAGAAAATTAATTGAAAAGAATACACATTGAAATAGTACCATTTTTAACGTATTAGATTATTAATGTTGCAAACTATGTAAAACATGACTTTTCGGTAGAATTTTTCTCTAATAAGTGACGAATTTTTGCCTGGACATTTGTCGAAAAACAGTAAGATTACCAATCCAATACAGATATCAATGTTCTTATATCGATGAAAAATACAACTAACTTGGATAGACTTTGATTAAACCGAAATTATTTTAAATTTAAGGAAATTAGATAAAAAGAAAATATTAAAACAGTACCATTTTTAAGGTATTTGATTATTCTTGTTGCAAACTATGAGAAACACGACTTTCCGATAGGATTTTTCGTGTCTCCAATGAGTGACGATTTCTGTCTGGAAATTTGTCGAGAAACAGTAAAAATTCCAATTAGAAACAGATATCATTGTTCTTCGATCCATGTAAAAAACAACTAACTTGGATATATGTGTTTAACCTGAAATAATTTGAAATGTAAAGTAAGTAAATTATTTGCAATTAAACAGTAAATATTATACCATTTTAAATTTTCTTGTTCAAAACCTAGAGTAACATGATTATCCAGTGTGATTTTTGATAACGCCAATATGTGACGAATTTCTTGCTTCAGTAAAGCATCTTTTTACAATACTTCTATAATACAGAAAAAGAATTGAATTAATAAAAATACAATAACATTGACAAAGTACATACCATATATTTGTATTTCGAAATAAAATAAAATCTTCCATCCACCAAAAATTAAATTTTTATTATTTTCCCTGAATACGTATTAGATAAGTTGATCTGCAGACTAATCTGGTAAGTCTGAATGTTCTTCAGCGTAGACGCACAAGATGATATATAAATGCGATTGTTTAAGCGTTTTTTCGCTGGGACTTCGGATTTCTTGAATTCAATTTTCTAATTTTTACTGTAGTATAATAAATTATAATAATTGTGACAAAAATTTCTTGTAATTATTACCTCTTATAGAAAATTTTTAAAAACTAATTTTGAATTTTACTTTAAAATATAATTTTTTTATTTCTTTGTAATTAAAATAGAGATGTCTACACAGCAGATTGGCACACCCCACAATGGATAATATACCATAATGGTTATAATTTTTTTTTGTAGTTTTCAACTAATTATGTTTTTTACGTAAATTATATCATGAATTTTAATTTAAGTTTATTATTCCTTAGAAATTTACAATGATTCGAGTTGCCTTAAATACTACACTATTATAAAGAGATTTATATTAATTCAAAATGATTTTTATGATTTTAAAGTACAGAGACTACCGCCATATAAACTATTGTAGATTTGTACTATTTTGCAAAATGAATGTATATATTTAAAAATGTGGTACACTTTAAATTAAATTTACAACAAAAGGACGGTGGAACTCCAAAAGTTGGCAACTCGATTTTTCAATAAGAAAAACATACATACATTTACACACATATACATACATACATACATACATACATACACACACACGCACACACGCACACACACACACACACACACATTCATACTATTGCGATTTTATACCCATTTTTGTTTATTTACTGGTATATATCGCGGTGTGGATTATTTGTTTATGAAACATTTTCGGACGCGAGCTTATGTTATAAATCTCTAGCGATATTGTTTCAGTACCACACTTTTGTTTTGTTTATTGCAAAGTACAACAAGAATTCCAAATATTATTGGTATCGGGCCCAGAACTATTATGTTCCAAGTCATTGTCAGGAGCTGGGTTATAACTGATTACTTATATAATTAAATTGCAAAGTACATAAAAAATTATGCTAAAAAAATAATTAAATTACCGTAGAAATGAGTTATTTCTATTTAGTAATTTAATTTTTTTTTCTATATATTATTTGAAACAAATTTAATTACCAAGTAAATCAGTTTTTTGTATAGCTCTCATTTTTTATGAGGGTTTTTGGTCTCTTATTTTAATCAAATTTAGACAAGTGTTCCTCTCTAATTTATGAATTATGGATGAGAAAGATTATTTTCTTAAATTTAAAATCAGTTGCATTCGCTTTTATATAAAATAGGATTATATTTCATTCATGTAGAACTGATATTCATTTTCCTTTATTTTAGACCATTTTTACTAAAATTTATGTAACAGGGACAATAACTTAAAACATAATAGTCCCAAACCCACCAATAATATTTGAAATTCTTGATGCACCTTGCGGTTTCGTTTCATTGGAAAAATTTTTCCGTAATTTCTGTTACATAAATTTTAGATTCCCTCGTTTCAAATTCAGCATGTTGCGTTTTATTTAACGCAACCTTGCCACCTTTTCAGTGAATCAAAATTAAAGTTTTCTTAAATTTTTATTGAATATTACTATTCGTAATGTGTATAACAATAACAATTTTTTAATTTTCAATTCAAATATAAATGAATGCCATTTTCGTTATGTATTTGTATTTAAAATTGGCTTTTTAATTTTAGACTGAATTGTATTTTTTGGTAATATTATGCATGAACAAGTGTGTTTAAAACTACAAACTCATGATTTACATATTCTTTTAAACTTACATGATCAATTTTTAAATCTCAAATTAATATTTCTTTAAAGACGATATTATGTGTACATCCTTCGCCTGTCTCATTCACGCAGTCATCGGATACTTTGATTTTCAAATTCTGCATTGATCTAACGCGAGACATAGCCACATATAATTGACCGTGTGTGAAAACGGGATTTTCTAAATTTATACCAACAAAATCGAACGTTTGGCCTTGGGATTTATTAATTGTCATTGAAAATGCCAACCGTATAGGGAACTGCCTCCGTTTTAATGTGAACGGCAAATTTGTGTCGGTATTTAAATCGGATCTAGGTAAATAAATTACCTGCACTTTGTCCTGTAAGTACTTCCAAATCTAAATAATTATTTTTCATGTCTTTGACTATTAGTCGAGTACCGTTACACAATCCGCGTTTGGGATTCATGTTTCTTAGCAACATAACAATCGCGCCTATTTTCAATGTTAGTTTATATGGGGGCATGCCGGTAGGAAGTTGTTTATTTAATACCTCTACGGGATAATTTATTTTATTGTTATCTTCACATTCGCACGAGTCAGCACTGAAATACACCCGTGGTTGCCCCGAAATTTTGTTTAAAACAATTTCATTGATGATCATTGTGTCATCGTTTTTTGGTGCTAAGATAGCTCTATTTGTGAACTGATAAATATAATTAGGTGATATTTCAGTAGTTCCGAATATTTCGTCTGCCAATGAAATTTTTGAAGTGCACGTTGGCGGTATTGTAACAATGTCATTGTCACCATTGCCTACTTTTAACAGGTACTCTGAAAATTCAATTTCATCCTTATTCACTCGCATATTTTGTTTCAATGAAAATTTATTGAACAACGGCCATGATGGACATTTTAATATCGAAGTTTTTATTATAACAGTTCTGTGATTGGTGTAGTTTACTACAAGTAAGCACTGTCGAAAATCACCTCCTAGTATAACAATTTTACCACCAAATGGTAATTTATTGTTCATTAAATCTTTTAATAATAAATCAATTGCATTTAGGGCATATTGTGGGATCATTGTGACCTCATCACAAATTATTACTGTTGCATTTAAAATTAGTTTCCCTGAAAGACTATTAGCTTTGACATTACACTTACAACCGTCAGTTACTGGGACTGGCAATTTACAAATTGAATGAAGCGTTTGACCCCCTTTCAACAACGTAGCTGCGATACCTGTCCAAGCAACAGCTATAACTTTTTGCCCTTGCCCTCTTAGAACACTGATTAGTGTGTTGTATAAAAAGGTTTTGCCAGTGCCACCTGGCCCATCTACAAAGAAATATCTGTTTTTACAATTTGCATCGTTTACTGCATTTATGTTCACTATTGAATAAAGATGCATTCTTCTCGCCCTCTAATTTTTCTGCATTTATATCTATGAAATCGTTTTCATTACTTACATCATCTATTTCTTTCGGCTGTGGCAAACCGAAATCACTAAGATCGTATCTATGAATGATTAATGTTTCTTGAATATTTCTTAAACATTTATTTTGTGCAGTTTCTTTGGAATGATGTAATAAATAATCTTCCATTAAATACTCTTTGAATTTTTCCCATAATTCAACTGCATTTGTTGTTGTATGAAAACAAATTAAATATGCAAATAGCTCTCGCAGTTGTTTCGGAAATTTACTTAAAACAGCCTCACTTAAACAATTTTCGGATTCTTTGTCATTTTGCAATAGACCTAAAGCACGGGCCGCTTCCTGATATGTATTGTACAATATTCCATCAACCGTGCGTAAGTCTTCAAAACTTGTGACACCAGTGGCATGAACCAATATTAAGCGTAAGTGAAACCGTTCTATGTCTTTTGGACTCACTGAAATCATACGACCTATTGGTGGTTTTTTCTCTCTTTGTCTATCTTTCCACATGTTATTTGTGAAAACATAATATTTTGGTATTTCCATGTAGTGATATTTTCGCGCATTGACATCTGTTTGATTTAACATGAACCACGCAGTTAGCGTAGTATTTTTTTTGGCTGCGCGTTCTAAAGCTTGTTTTTCTTGACCGGTTACAAAACAAACGCTCTGTTGATATTTTAAATGAACAGCAAGTTCGAAAATAGCGTGAGACTTGTCATGTAAAGGATATTCTGAAAGTCTCCAACAACATTCTGGTGCAGATACATATCTGGCGTCTAAATAACCGTTAATTTCATCCCATTGAACAGTTTTTGTTTTATCAATTTGACCTAATTTTATGGACGCGCAATCGTGGCCTTTACATAAATAATCGCAAATGTATTTAATACTCTTAACTGATGAGCATATTTCTATATTTATGTGAGCTCTAAATTTTTTTTAATAAATATGGATTATATGGGATTATCCAGCGATTGTCAATTGTATATTTAGGTACACCGTTTTTCCACAAAATATCTATTGTCGCGCCATTATTCGGTCTTTTATATAGTGGGTAACCGTTTATATTTTCATGCGTTTCATTTCTAAATTCCTTGGGGTATTATTTAAAACATTTATTGTCACTCATACATGGTGAATTTTTGTTTAATTGACCGCATGGACCGTGTACCATATGTGATCGAACTAATTGATACAATTCCGGCTCAGCGTCCTCGTCCGGAATCTCGGCGCTTACAATAGAATTAATATCGTCTCTATTTCGAATTTTACTACACTCAGCTAATGTTAATAGCAAATGCATGTGTGGCAAACCCCGTTTTTGAAATTCAATTACATATATGAACGCTACAACTTTACCAAAAATATCATCGTGTAGAAATTCATGCATCATTTGCTTTATTTTACCGCAAAACACTCTTGCTACAATATCTGGCCTGTCGCTAGTGGTTTGACCTTCGCGTAATTGTTGTAATATTTCCGGCCATTTTGGATTGCATGTTACTGTGATAAACAAGTCTGGCTTGCCAAATTCTCGTACGATTGACATAGCATTTTGGTACATTTTAAACATAAATCTACTGCCGCCCTGAAATGTTGATGGCAAAATAACCATCGTACCGGCTTTACCGCCTTCGGTTGCGGCTATATTATTGACATGGTCCATTAAACCACTATACAGCTCTACTCTGAGTGTAGGCTGATTTAAACGAATGTAAGTTAGTCGTTCGGCTTCGACTTTGACGTATGCGTCTACAATATATTGCTGAGTAAGTTTCCCAGCTTCTAAACAGGGGTTGAATTGATCTCGAACCGATAATCTATTCATGTAAAATTGTAACATACTTTGTTTTTTAACACCATCCTTTTGTTTTAAATTCATGTTCCAACCACATTGGCCGTGAGGAAATAATAATGGATAAATCATTGGATCGCAATTTTCACTAAACTGATGTATTCTAACTTGACCACCTGCCCTAGGGTGAACACAAATATCTCTATTTATAGGTGGTGCACCGTCGTTTGATGTGAAAACAACAGCTACCTCATTACTCGTTGGTACATTGTACCTACGTTTATCTTTTGTTCTATCATTAACTATCCACAAGTTAATTTCAGGCATAGTTTTATAAGTTAGATTAGCTTTAGCAATTTCTCTTTGTTCTACTTCTTGTAACATTAAATATGCTTTACAATATGGACTAACCTCTCTTATTATACTATCTAACTGTTTCATTATTTCTGGTTTGCATTGTTTATTATATTCTAGACTCATGCGTTTCTGTAACGCATCAGTTGAATTATTAATGTACAACTGGGCATATTTTTCTGTTTTACCATCTGCGGGATACAAAGAAGCATTTGTATCATGGTAAATTTGACCATGAATACGAAAACAATATGGACCTCGTCCTGGTGGTGGTGAAATATTTGCTCCCATGGAAGCAAAAGCCAAAGCACTGTTAAATTTTCTGATATTCTCTTTAAAATTTTTACTATCTGAATTATTGCTATTCATTAGATTCTTGATATAATCAGGAAAATCAGCTAACTGATCCGGGTGTAACTTACCCTTACGACAGCAATGAGTGAACTTGCCATCCTGAGGCTTTTCAAAAGCAAAGTTTTTGGATGAACAATCTTTGCATACAACTGTCATTGGACCTAAACTGTGTGTCTCTATTTCTAACTCTAAGCCTTTACTTGCTAACATGTACGTTTCTGTAATTTTATTTTTGAATTTCTTTGCATTGATTTTACCTTTATTTATTTGATTATTTTTTAATAATCTGTTTTGTTTTTGTTCAACAGATTCGTTGTTAGTTGAACTCACGAAATTATCTTTATATCTTTCTAAACGCTTTGTTTTTTGCTCAGGTGTTTCATTCTTTATAGAATCTTTAAAGTTAAATTTAAGTTTTTTTAACCTGCTAGCTTTTTCTTGCAGTGTTTCATTTTTTAGATAATTTTTGAAATTAATTTTTAGTTTTTGTAACCTAACAGCCTTTTCCTTGGGTGTTTCGTATTTAATATAATTTAATGAAATTATCTTTTGCTTTTCTAAACGCTCAATTTTGTCTTCCGGTGTTTCATTAGATAACCGTTTTATATCAATTTCATTTTGTTTCTTTAAACGCTTATTTCGCTGTTCTTCGGTTTCACTAGTTTTGCGTTTTAAATAATTTACACGTAATTGTGGTTGACGCGTAACTGGAAATATTCTTAACTGTCTGTCCCGAAACATTTGCGAAACATGAGCCTGTTTGTTTCATATGTTTCCTCTTCAGGATTACGGTTAAATATTATACTGGTACAAAACGCGATAGCAAATAGACAACAATCGTAGGCATTTGGTTGTTGTTGAACTCGCATAAATCTAACTGGAGGTCTGTAGGGAAATAATCTATCTAAATATGTTTGAGCACTGGCGTGTAAACATTGTGAATTCATGCTATCATAAATGATAATGTCAGTACCATCATAATATGAAGCTAACCAATGTCCAACACTACCTATGTTTGCACCTGTCACAAATAAAATTTGAAGGTGTTTAGTATCCTGTAGAATAGCAGTTATACGATGTGGGACTTGTATGTACGCCGTACACTGGGGTCTAAAATTAGAACCAGATCGCACTAAAGAAAAGAAGTAATCTATATGCACGTCTTCTAAATAACCTCGAGGATTTAACAATATATTATAATCATTATCGGTCAAATTATAATGAATTACAGCATTTTCTACGCCGGTAGTACCTACATTTAAATTATTTATTTCATTTTGACTAATCTGTGGTGTTTCATTATGTACTATTGACATTTTAGATATATCTACTAATTCTTTCGTATTATTAATTATTTCCCTATTTATTATGGCGACATTTAAATTAGTTTCATACTTTGTTTCGAATTTACTTGACTTTCCTACTGTTTTTTGTTTACTTCTGTCATAATAGTGTTGTTTCTTTTGACGTTTCATTTTATCTTTGGACGGCATTTTTTATAATTTAAATAATTACTTACAGTTTTTAGAGTGCGGTGGGATTATCTATTATATAGAATACAACTCACACCATAAAGTATCACAGCTTTATAACTTTATAGATTGTCTAATCTCTGGAATGGAGCTATGCAAGTCTTTACTTTTACTCCAAACGAAACACTTTTTATCCCTAAATTGGAAAAAATATTTAGTAAATTTATGAAATGCCGGCGTAGTTTATTATAAAACTATGGAAAACCATAATGTGTTTGGAATTTGTAAAAGTATATGTATACACAGAAATACAGAACGCCGTTTTAATATTTATTCTACAACTTATTTTATTTAATGACGTTAAAAATTTAATTTCAGATATCCTAATGGGGTCCGGTACTAAAAAGAAAGTTGTATATATATATATATATATATATATATATATATATATATATATATATATATATATATATATATATATATATATTGTCAAATTTATAAAATATGACTAATTTTAAATGATATTGTAGCAAAAGAATTTTAAAATATTAATCTTCTCATTCATAATTTTAATAAAAACTATTAGCGCTGTAACGATATGACGTCACAACTATATTTTTGTATCAGTGGACCAAGCGAAAAAAATATAATTTTATATTATTCAAAACTTACGAAAATAAAAGACATTTATTTACAAATAATTCTGTGTTACATGAAAATGTTTGAACACGTGTCTTTTTTATTATAGAATCGTTGATTTGGAAGGATCAATGTGTACTAATCGTAGAAGGAAATTGAAGGCTTTGGTGATCCAATTATTTATTTAAATCGTTTATTTAAAAATATGGATGTTTCGAACCATATTGCTTCATCTTGAACATATAAACGTAAAGTAAAATATTTTCATACATTGTAAATTATTTTACTTTACGTTTATATGCTGAAGATGAACCAATATTGTTCGAAACCTCCATATTTTTAAATAAACGATTTAAATAAATATTTGGATCACCAAGGCCTTCAATTTCCTTATCTTTTTATTATAATAAAACTTATTATTTATAAAAAATCTTTATAACAAATTTTTCCTTTGACAAGATACAACTATAGTTCTCTGAAAGCGGCCACTTTCACCAGTTAACCCATCTTGACATCAATTTTTGTCAGAATTAATGACATTGACAGATGAAAAGAGCTTTAGTCAGTAGGCGAGGTAAAATTACAGATATAATGACACACAAAATTAAATCTAAAAAAATTATATTTCAAAAACTATACACAATTGGAAAGTGTAACAAACGCGAAAATTCGTCTATTCGCGCCCAATCTGTATCTGCATTTTAACTTTTGATATCTTTAATTCCATTTTTGATATCCTGAATTCAATTCTTGATATCCTTCATTGAATTCTTGATATCCTTCAATGAATTCTTGATATCAATAATTTGAGTTTTTGACATTATTGAACTGAATTTTGTACACTGGCTTGCAAAAATGTCACGTACATCTATTTTTTGCTGTATTGAGTCGAACTTGAATTTAATCTGCCTTTCATTCGATTTATTATTCATATGGATGTAAGGAAGTACAGTACCCTCATTTGAAGATGAAATGTCATTGTCAAAGTGCAATTTTCAGAATATGTTTGAGTTATAATTTTACTAGAAATATACCTACAGAATCCTACAAGAAACTTTCTGTATGAAATTTATACAAAATACGTAGATCTGACTGAAGTTAATGTAGGTATTGGAAATATGGAATCATTTGCTAAAAAACTTTCTGTGTGGGATTTGTACAAATACATGACGGTACGTAATATGCTAATTTGTGTGGAATATATTTGTGATTTATTAGTAAGTAAATTAGACACAATGAAGAACTTTCTCCATAATAAATAAAGTAGTGATAACAGTGACAATATTGTCAGTTTTTACATTATTTACCTAAGTAAATATTATTAAAACTCGGTTACTTGATTTCTAAGGTGTACACGATTTTTTTGCAAGCCAGTGTACATATATCACATCTCCATAAATAACATCCAAAATTCGAATTTTTGATGTCTTAAATTAATATTAAATTTCAAGAATTGAATTATGGATATCACATCTCCTTTCATTTTGCAATATATCAATAATTCGAATTATGGAGATGTTATTTAAGGAGATGTGATATCCAGAACTCAAATCTTGATATCTAAAATTATATCAAGATGTTAAAAATGCAAATTATGGACATGTTATTTAAAGAGATGTAATATCCATAATTCAATTCTTGTGGTCCAAAATTAATTTAAGATGCCCAAAATTCGTATTATGGACGTTATCAAAGGAGATTTTATAACCAGAATTCAATTATTTATGATATCCAAAATTAATGACATCAAATATTCGTATTTTAGACGTTATTTACGGAGATGTGATACCTATAATTCATTTTAAGACGCCCTTATTTCAATTTTTGATAACTTTAATTTAATATTTGTTATGCTTAATTTAAATGTTTGTATTTTTAATCGAATTCTTGAGATCTGAAATTAAATTTTTGATATCTATAAATATCTGCATTTAAGATGTCTCAATAACAATTTTGGACATTAAAAAATATTATTAGGACATCCAAAAATGAATGAAAGACATCTTTATTTCATTAAGAGACGCCTTTGAATAATTTAAGATATATTTATAAATGTAGAATAAATATTTAAACGACGTTGCATACAGAAAAAATATAGGATGCGAGCAGTCATGAGATTTTGCTAGCCTGAAAAAATGTACCTACATAATTTACAAATGCCATAATTTCCCATTCAATATTTAAAATTTCTGATTTTATGTGGTATATTTATTACCTGGAGCATGGAACTTACTTGCCTTGGAAAATAAACCACATGGAATTGGAAAATTCTATAATTTCTAGTGAAAAATTACGATATAAAGTTCTTCAAATCCTAGAAATAGGTCTTATTGATCTATGCAATATAAATTAAGACCTATTAATACGATTAAGTATTTACATTTGATCACAAATAAATACTATCAACATTTGTAACTAATATGTGTTTACTAAATGTCATTTTGACACGGGGTCACATATCTGCGTGCCAGGGCCAACAAAGTCATATGCTCGCGTTCTATACAGTTGTAAATTATACTAATATGTAAGCTAAAAATCTGTCCCTTACCTTTAACTATTTCACTTCTTTCCACTCTGTGCTGTCGAAGGAATAATTTTTCTATTTTCCTGTACGTCTGATCTGATATCTCTCAAATAATGTAGGTATATCGTACAGAAATACAGCACCAAATATACAATTATTAATAGTTTTTTCGCAAATTTATGAATATGGGCTTGAAGCACAATATGAAATTTTAGTTTTTCCACTAATGTGAAAAACAAACAATATTATTCATTTGTTTGTCATGGTGTATGGTAGCTAATAGAAAATCTACTTTATCGACAATTTCAAACGCACATGTTGATTACAAAATTTAGTAATTATAAAATTCGACTTAATGTATTGTTAAATATTTAATTAAAGACACTTTTAATTAATGATATTTTTTTATTATATAAAAATGTATTATTTACGTATCAAAACTACAACTTGTCTTGTCTGTTTTTTTCGTCATAGATGTTCTTCTTGTCAGTTCTGTGAAGCTATTTACAAAGTAAAATAAAAATAAACAATAAACATGTCTTAGATTAATACACTGATCGCCAGGGAAAACAATCCTTGATATTCTCCCTGTACACTGTACACTTTGTCCTCCCAGTCTTTCTCGTAGTTGATGTTTTTCCTACATTTATCGTTCATATACTCGTTTAATAACCTCAGACATTTTCTACAATCTATTTTCAAAATAAATTATGAGGAATAAACACAATATCTTAAAATCATAGCGTACCTTACTTTGTTTAAATTTCTTCAATTTTAGACATTATTTATTTATATTTAACATTTAAAAGGACAACCGATTATATTCTGTAGTTCATAATTTGTCATTAACATATCAAATGTGACAGAAGACAGTATTTATCTTTTTAATTTTATACATGTATTCTTCGTTCGATTGTGAAACTCTTCTAGTCTTTATCAACGTTTTCGTAGCTTCTGACATTTCGTAAAATCTATTTACAAAATAAAATCTAAATTAACAATAAATATTGCTTAAATTCATTACGTACACCTACCTCGTTTAATTCATATTCTTTTCTTCAATTTTACACAATATATTTATTTATATTTAGCATTGAAATATGGTCGACAACCCATACGACATTCATAATTTGTCATTATTGACATTGACATCATGCCAAATTTTACACATGACAGCATTTTTATCTTCTAAATTTTTACATGTATTCTACGATCCATTGTTTAATTTTACGTTTAATAATTTTTTACTCGAAAACTATGCATCCTACAGAAATTCGTCTCATTAAAAGGGCCCTGAAGCCAATCATTTCCTACAGTTTGTTACAACTTTCATGAAAATCGGTCGCACCGTTTAAGCTGTAGCCTTGTCTAAAGTTGGGCGATCGTCGTGATTAAAGAAAATATATATAGATAGTGAATCTAACCTTTTAGTATTAAGGACTAGCCTAAACTCGGCTTCGCCGAGTTCAGCCTAGGGCTCCGCCGATAGTGTTTTATGATAGACTATACGTACATCCTATATGACGGATGACAATGTTTATCTTTTTAATTTTGTATATGTACTCCGATCGATTGTCATAATAATTCTGCCTTTCTGATCCTTTTCGACGTGTTCCCTTATACATTTTCCAATATTCTACTTACAAAATAAAATATATATTAAATTAACATAAAACTTGGCTTAAAATTATTACACATACCTACCTCGTTAATTTCATCATCTTTTCTTTAATGTTACATATTATTGAAACATTTCTTTGCTTTTAAAACTATGAAAACCGATAATTTGTAATCATTGACATTGACATACCATATGACATGACAGCGTTTATTTTCTTAAATTTTTCAATGAAAACTGTGATCGTTACTGTGCCCTATTGTTTTTGTCCCAATTTTCAATCTTTAATAATTTTTTACTCGAAAACTATGCATCCTACAGAAATTTGTGTTATTACGAGGGCACTCGAGACAATCAAATCCTACAACTTGATGCAAATTTCACGAAAATCGGTCATTCCATTCAGGCTGTAGAGGTGTTCAAAGGATGGCGATCGGCTTTTTGATTAAAGAATATATAGATAGTGAATCTAATCGTTTAGTATATAAGATACATACAACTGTCGAAAGGTAATGTACATACAAGAAATTTAGAATCTTTTGCAAGGAACTTTCTGTATGGATTTTATAGAAAATACATACGCATTTACGAAAATTCTACCGGTATATACCGCATCTACCGACTGTGCTCGAAAGCATGAGTGGTAAAATGTTACCGCGTTCGAAAATTGTTCAATATTTACCAGATCCATCTACCGGATTCAAGAAGAATCTAATCTCAAAAAAAGGTAGTGATGTAAAGCGAAGTGCGCGCGGTATAAGTGGAAATGTGTTCAAAGTAGGGCTCTGCTTAGTTTGTTAACTACGTCAAATTTCTAACCTGTTTTAAATTTTCAGATTTTTTCATAGGTTATGGATCTACCCTGTTTACCAGTTGCGTTCTTAAAATATCGATTCCGGTAGCTATAACCTGATAAAAAGCTGTTTACTGGTTTATAGTTCGCCGGTAGAATTTTCGGAAATACGTCATATAACATGACGGAAGGTAATGTGCTCGCCACATCAGATTTTTTTAATATAGATAATTTTAACGTAATATAAGAAAATAAAACACAGATTAAATTCTGTACCGTTTTAAGATAGATATCGAATTATGTATAATCTGAAAAAAATTTAAACGTAATAAGAAAATGAATTACAAAAAAAGAACAGATTAAAACATACTATCTAAAATTATGGAATTGTCTTGTTCCAGATTTTATGATTTTCCTGTAGGATTTAATTTTTATTCTTGCCTCTAAATACGTATTAGATATTGTACATGTGTTCTTTGGCGACTGTGATGTTTATTATGTCTTTCTCAGCCTGACATTGTTAAATCTGTTTACAAAATAAAATATATAAATTAACAATAAACATACGTCTTAAAATAGGTAAAATAGGTATAGCCTTTCTTCATTGTGTACAGAGTTCCTTTATGGTGCCTTATTCCTTATTTTTTTTTATTCTGTAGTGTTTAATCCTTTGTCCTGTGTTTAGCACCAAATCTTTTTGGGTTCCATTTAAACACGTATATTCTGTTTTGCATGTTTACTTCCAGACTGTTTTTAGTATTGATACGACATGCAGAATTTGTCATTAACTTATCAAATATGACATGACAATGTTTATCTTTTTAATTTTGTACATCGATTGTGATATTATTCCTACCTTTCAGATCCTTTTCGACGTGTTTCCTTATACATTTTCCAAAATTCTATTTACAAAATAAAATATGTAACATAATAATAAACATGGCTTAAAATCATTACATATACCTACCTTGTTAAATTCATCATCTTATCTTTAATTATTACATATTATTTAAACATTTTATTGCATTTAAAAGGAAGAAAACTGATAATTTGTCATCATTGACATTGACATAACAGCGTTTATCGTCTTAAATTTTCAAGGAAAACTGTGATCGTTAGTATGAAAAATATTGTTTAGTTAGAAATATTTGTTTTTTACCTAGTTACTTATGACACATTTGGTAACACTGTCCAAGTACATATGAGCCGTCAAATTTTATAATTTTTAATTAAAATGGTTTAGGCCTTTTTTACCTGTGCGGATATAATTGCCCATTCTCAAAATTTATAATTATGAATTAAACTTCTTTCAAATTGTCTCCATTTCATAAATATTTCCATTTAAAGGTTCAAAATAACATGACAAACATGGCGTTCTTCGTCTTAAATTTTCAAGGAAAACTGTGATCGTTACTGTGAAAAATATTGTTTCTGTCCCAATTTTCAATCTTTAATAATTTTTTACTCGAAAACTATGCATCCTACAGAAATTCGTCCCATTTGAAGGGCCCTGAAGCCAATCATTTCCTACAATTTGATACAAATTTCATGAAAATCGGTCGCACCGTTTAAGCTGTAGCCTTGTCTAAAGTTTGGCGATCGTCTTGATTAAAATATATAACTATAGTGAGTGAATCTAATCGTTTAGTATATAGGATGTCTTTAATTTTTTATGCGTGCTCTTTTTTTGTATTGAATTTTTATAATAATTGCAAAAAGTTCATAAATGTATCGCACGAAGCATGGAAGATTCGGCGCTAAAAAAGCAGAATGTTAAATACAAGACAAGTATAATAACTATGCTTTTGGCAAATTTTACAAATATTTGAGTAATAATGATATCCAGCTGCACTCCGACCGCACACCTTACAAACAAGTATAGCCGCACGCCGTATTACGAGCACAATACAATAATTAAATGCACACGCACTGCCGTAACGCTGCTGCTCTGCGATGCGGCTGTGCTTATTCGCCAAACGGACCTAGTGAGGCCGAGTTGCTACCGTGTGAAAATATTTGTTAATATCAGGTAACCTAATAAGTTTGTGCGGTTTTTTATGGTAAAATATAAATGTTTATTAAGACACAATAATACACTGTTTTTCATCGAAATAATTAAAAATCACACTCATTGATCTTTTGCCAACATGACACCAATTTTTGTATGCCGCTCTTATAGAACTCTATGGATTTTGATTCAAAAAATTGACGGGCTGCATATATTACATCAGCTCGAATTTTGAACTGTCTATGTCTCATACAGTTGTCAAGGGATAAAAAGGTGATAATCACTTGGCAACATGTCAGGAGAATATGGAGGGTGTGGTAACGTTTCCCAGTCATGTCCCGAATTTTTTATCTGGGCCAATCTTGCGATATGCGGTCTGGCGTTATCCTGTAAAAATACCACTTTCTTTCGATTGAGTAAAGAAGGCTGTTTTGGGATGAATGCTGCTTGTAGTCGCTCAAGCTGTTCACAATACAAGCTCCCAGTGATGGTTTGACCCCTTTCCAAAAACTCATAATGGGCTATTCTGGTTGTTGTCCACCAAACACACAATAAAAATCTTGTTCGGGTGCTGGGAAGCCTTGGGAGTGTGTGATACCGAATCAGTAGACGACAACCAATGATACGAAGAATTTGAGTACAATATCCACTTTTCGTCGCATGTTAACAACCTATCAAGAAATGGTTCATTATCGTTGCGTGAAATGTTTGACGAACAAATGGTGAAACGACTTAATTTGTTATCATTTGACAATTCATTTGTGATGCATTTGCTTAACTTCCATGTCTTTCCTACCTGACGAAGGTGCAAACGAATGGTTTCATCACTCACATTGAAACTTTCTGTAAGCCCTAGGCACGTTGTATTGGATTTTGCCTCCACAACCTGTTGTAGATCCTCGTTGTTAATGATCTTCGATCTCCCAGAGCGTGCCTCATCGAACAAGCAGGGATCTCCCGAAGAAACTTTCTTGAACCACTTCTAAGCTGTTTGATCACCTACGGCATCATCTTCGAGTGCGGTACATATTTTTTGAGCCGCCACTGCAGCTTTGGTAACAAGTTTGTATTCATAAAGTAAACAACCTCGAATTAAAGTTATATTCGTTGTCATTTTCAACTATTTAAATTAGGAATTAAACAATTGTCACGAAATGTGTATGTATCCAATAAAATAAGGATTCATATTTACGTAGTATAATGTAACCTCAGGGCCACCCTAGCACTTAGGGTTATAAAAACCAAACTGTGGCCCAAAGGTGAGTTAGGGCTCCGGCCAGCTAAACAGTGGAGACGGCGTCGTTCGACATCGCTGAAAATAAGGGTGGAAAGGGCGCCAGTCACTCGATTACAGAGCCTACAAACGACTGAGCGACAAGCCCTCGGGATCTTGAATACGGGAGAATGGGAAGGTAACAATAACCGCTAATTATAAAATAAAGGTGTGTACTATATTACCACAACGATGATACATATAACGTGGTTATAAACGGTGGTGTAATAACGAATGGCGTTGGCAGTCTAGCGCGAGTTTTGGCTGAAGGCGGATGGTACATTAACCTTACAGGCTGGTCGTCTCAGAAGGGTAAGGTTCATGGTGGCGGTTAAAATGAAAGCGCAAAAAGGGTAGATCGCAGTGATGCATCAAATACATCGCGGCGCAAAATATGACGGTAAAAACGCTCAAAGTCTCGCAATACGAGCCCTTAATACCTTTCCGTGGCCGGGATAACAATACAACAAAATACCTCTCAAAATGGCCTCGCGTAAGCTAGCCTATACCTCTAAAACTATTCAAATATAGTCCATCGTATATATATATATATATATATATATATATATATATATATATATATATATATATATATATATATATATATACCGGGTGTCTTAGGCCGACCGACACATGGGCGATTAACATGTAAAATTAGTTAATTGTGAATAGTATCTCCCCAGTGCAAGATATTAAGATGAAATTTTGCATGCTTATCCGGGGATACTATTTTTATGGATTTCAATTCAAATCAGTCAATTTACAAGTGTAATATTAGAATAAATTAAGAAAAATTGTAGAAGTACCATGAATGTTATTCATATCTTGAAAATAATAGTATCTGAGCAACAGCTCTGATAGAGTAGGGGTAACGTGCGCGCTTCACAATTTAGAGAGTCGGGTTCGAAACCAACCGACAGCAATATTTATTTTTTAATTTTTTCTTTTCAAAATAATTTTTATTATTAATATGTTTTTAATCTTTTATTAATATTTAATTTAATAAAGTGGATACATTGTACGTAACAAGATTTATTTATTTAAAAAATATTTTATTATTTGCTTTATTGGTTTATTATAAATTAAATTTCTTCAAATTATAGTTAGCCCTGACGAAAACAAAAAAACGGGAACATTTGATTCGAATAATCAAACGTCAAATGCAGATTTGTATTGTACTATCTTTATTTGTTGCTAGTGTTATTTAAATAATATGGATTTAACTTCAAAAGATAAAATTCGTATTGTGAAATTATTTCACATTGGTAATAGCCTACAGCAAACTGCTGATGTATTTTCTGCCAAAAATCCAGAAAAGGTAGTTAATAAATCCCGTGTAAGGCGTATTATTAACAGATTTGAAGAAACTGGGTGTGTTGCTAATCACACAAAGCAGGAAATACAACCAATTAAAAATGAATTTGAAGAAATAATAATTGCGCGGGTTGAAGTGGAGCCTACTATTAGTTTAAGAAGTTTACAAATGGAATGTGGAATAAGTAGAACAAAAATTGCTAGAATACTTAAGAAAAATGGATTTAGAAGTTACAAAGTAGGTAACCATCAAGAATTGCGAGACGGCGACGAAGAAAGAAGAACAACTTATTGTGAAACAATTATGGATAAAGCCAATGAAAACAGAAACTTTTTGTACTCCCTCTGTTATACCGATAAATGCACATTTACTCTTCATAACGAACCGAATGTGCAAAACTTTCGCCACTGGTCAAAAGATAAACCAACTCTTCAAAATTTATCAAGAACCCAATATCCCCAGAAGGTTAATGTTTGGGCGGGAATATTGGGATCACACATTATTGGACCATATTTTATTGAAGGGACATTGAACGGTCCAAAATATTTAGATTTATTGGAAACAGTAGTTGGGCCTAGACTTACAGAATTAAATATGGAGAGGATATGGTTTCAACAGGATGGGTGTCCAGCGCATAACGTGCAAATTGTCAAAGAATATTTGGACAATTCATTTCCAGATTCTTGGATTGGTTTAAATGGACCAATTAATTGGCCGGCAAGGTCTCCTGATCTAAGCCCCTTAGATTTTTTTCTTTGGGGTCATTTAAAATCAAAAATTTACGGCCATTATGAATTGACCACTTTAGAAGACCTGAAAGCGGCAATAAGGAATGAATGTAGGCTTATTTCTAATCGACAGCTAAGCAACGTGAGACAGCAATGTTACGATCGTCTCGGATTTTGCTTAGCGCAAAACGGCGGCCATTTTGAATATTTATTATAATTTTTAAATTTTAATGTTGTAATTAGTAGGTACGATTTAATATTTTTTAAATAAATAAATCTTGTTACGTACAATGTATCCACTTTATTAAATTAAATATTAATAAAAGATTAAAAACATATTAATAATAAAAATTATTTTGAAAAGAAAAAATTAAAAAATAAATATTGCTGTCGGTTGGTTTCGAACCCGACTCTCTAAATTGTGAGGCGCGCACGTTACCCCTACTCAATCAGAGCTGTTGCTTAGATACTATTATTTTCAAGATATGAATAACATTCATGGTACTTCTACAATTTTTCTTAATTTATCTAATATTACACTTGTAAATTGACTGATTTGAATTGAAATCCATAGAAATAGTATCCCCGGATAAGCATGCAAAATTTCTTTTTAATATCTTGCACTGGGGAGATACTATTCACAATTAACTAATTTTACATGTTAATCGCCCATGTGTCGGTCGGCCTAAGACACCCGGTATATATATATATATATATATATATATATATATATATATATATATATATATATATATATATATATATATATATATATATATATATAACGAGTCTTGTCCACTGATGGTGTACGCAAAGCAACAAATGGTAAAATACCCAATATATAAATATGAATCGCAAAACAATATAAAACGAATAATGGTTCTGTTGCTTATCTGATACAGTGGTGGGGAGGAGGTGGAGTCCAGACGGCACAGCAAAATGGCGGACCTCTCTTTCCACGTGGCTTGGTACGCCAATATTGAAACTCCTGTCCAACACGTCAACCAGGAAATGCAGGTACAGATAACACGCAGACGGTCGGCAATGGTAATCAGAGGGATGGTGATGATAGTGATGCCTCGTAATGGCCGCAACAATGTGCGTCATGAACCATACGAGAAACTCCACAAGTTCCGGTCAAACCAAAAAGTTTCCAGGAAATAACAAAACCCAAACGGGATGAAATCAAAAAAACAGAAGAAAATGCAGGCCTAAAAGGTCACATGGTCGTTAGTTTTTATCATATAAATTTTAAATCTTACTTTACAATGAATTATAAAATGTAATAAGAGTGATTGGAATACTATTACGTTAGAATTGTACTTAAATAATTGTTTACCTTAGTTTCAGATCGGCCTAAAGTGTTAAAAGTTGTGAAGATTTTAAATCCAGGAAACTTCCTGTGAGAAAACCCAATTTCCAAAATTAAATGACTTGTGGGTCAAAACCTCTAAACGAGTGCTTAAAAACTCAAACACAATTTACTCTGAAATTTGCTTATAAGCAGAACACCCAACACGTCTAAATTCTTCAACGGTAACTTTTAAAAAGGAACGCAAATCTTACGATGCTGAACGTACTTGATTTAAGTCGGTTCAATTAAGTGATTTCAATTCTGGTCTAAGTAGGCAAAAATTATTAAATTTTACAAAAAAGTTTAGGGTAGTGTACCATACAATACTGATAAGTTCATCAAGTAGTCTACATGGCAAGAATAAATGACAGAAATAATAAACATGAAGTGCAGCCAAGTGAATGTGGGAATGATAGTGAATTTAAGAATGGCGGTTTGACATAAGAAAACTATGAACAAAGATTTAATGAATGAATGAAGGTTATGATGATACTCATTGGTTATGATCGAAGTTAAAGGAGAATGTGCCCACGAGTGAAAATATACAAAAGGGAAAAGGGAAGAATGAAAGTTAGAGAGAAATGGGCCAAAGGACAACTGAGGTAGGTACAAACTCAAATATAACAACACAAAATATGATAACAATGAAATAGAATAACACTAAAGTTTCAGATATAAGGAGAAATGAGTGAAAGAAAGTGATGACGAATGCAGAAGGAACACAAAATGAACAGAAACGGAAAAATATTGTTACAGTAGATGACAGATATCAAGCAAGTGCTATCGATCAACTACTTAAAAAATATTCATGGTACTCTGCTAAATACAAAAACCGCACGAACTTTTGGTTGCCTGATATTTAACTTTTGAAGTAAAATATCAATGTTAGTTGTTTTGCGTTCTACGATTAAACTTAAACAATGTGGAAAATGTGACAATTTATGTATTTATTGTTTATAGTAGTACTATATACATTATATTATCATCATTTTGTGGAATACTAACTATAGACAGCTTATTAATTAAGAGAGTAACAAGCGTTTAATAATAAGAATGTTTTGTAAGTAGTTTAACATGAAATATCGTTTAATCTGTTCTGTATCGCTCTGCTATTTTATCGGGTAATTACTAAAGGGGATGGTTTTCTGGCTTGGTGACGCATTAAATTGTTCTAATAAGTTGAGCGCTTTCAAAGTTTTGACATCTAAAGATTACGGTCCGATGCTAATGCTCTTTCATTAGTTTTGCATACATGAAAGATTACATCATTTTTCACTTTAACGCATTTATTTAAAATTATATTTTTATCTATATTAAGAAAAAAAAATGTTTATTTTAAATTAATTGAATATATCAGCGTATATGAATAATTAACTGTTTGATATTTCAAATATTCTCATATGAACTGTCACCTGAGCTAGACGTGTTTGCGTGTTCTTGCTGTGAAATTGATAGTTTTGCACTATATTTTTTTTTGTGATTTTTATCGTTATTTGTATTGCAATAATAAACAAAATGCTTTCTGAACCTGATAGAAATACGATAACTACTATGATTTCTGCATCACTACTGAAACTAAGTGAAAATGAAGATTTCATCAATTCCATTGTTGAATAAGTGACTACGGTAGTGCAAGAAGTATTTAGTAAAAAAATAAGTGCGTTGAACAGTAAACATAAGAAACTGAAGCAAGAAAATTTAAATTTAAAAGACTCGTGTGTGAATCAGAGGAATAATCTGGATGATCTTGAACAATACACGCGGCGCACCAACAATCGCATATTCGTATTTCCTGAGTCTAAATATCAGTGTGTTGAAGATAATGTAGTGAATTTGTTTCGTGATAAACTTATTGTTAACATTCCTGTTAATGACAGATCGTTGTCACAGATTAGGCAAGCCTAATAACAATACTGCCCGGCTCCGGCCAGTGTTTGTTAAATTTATTAGCTACCGCGCACGTCAAAAAATATTCCTAGTGAAAAAAAAGTTGAAGGACATTGGAATTACTGTAGGTAGGAGAAGACCTAACAAAATCACGACTGTTGCTTTTGAAGTTAGCTGTAGAAAAATATTCATACAAAAATGTATGGACAGTAGACGGACGCATTATTGTTAATATTATAAGTAGAGGCAAAAATTACTGATATTATATTTCTAAAAGTGAAGATTTTTATAAAATACCTCAATAATATTAACAATTAAGTACTACCCTTGCATTTAAACATGATCTGTTGTAAGATTTGATATTTGTACAATATCTTATTCATTATCTAGTCTGAATGAGTCAACACGGTTTGAACACGTACGAGTCAATGAACTCTACAGTTACCTTGAGTTGATTACTCTTTACTTGTCAATTTTGGTTATTATTTGTTTATATGTTTTTATATTTTTTGTTTAAATGTCTTAGTTACCTTGTCGATATTCTCATGTCATTGAACCGGACAGTGAGAAGACGTTTACATTGGCACAGTTGAATGTAAGGAAAATAAATTCTTGTTTTTAAAATTCACTGAATTAGTTTATGAATATAATTTCCATGTCATTGCTTTAAGTGAAACGAAGCGAATCTGCCCCAGCACATTTATTTACTATTCACTGGTTACAATCTTTTTAGTTTAGAAAGATCTGATAAATGTGGTGAAGGTGTAGCATTCTATGTACGAGGCAGCATTTGCTTAAAATTTTTAGATACATCGTTCGTAGATAAAATTAATGTAGAGCACCTGTGGATTCAATGTACTATTCATAATTACAAAATTTGTTTTGGAGTGATCTATAATCCACATTCAAAATTTTACAAAGAATTATCAACAATTGATTCACTTTTCGCTGAATTTAGTACAAAATGTGAGTATTTGGTCTGCACTGGTGTTAAATTACTTGTAAATGCTTTTTTTTAAAGAATTTAGTGTTAGCAAATGGTATGCATCAACTAATAGATAAATGCACACGACCAATCTCCAAATCGCTCATTGATATAATACTAATTCCACATATAAATATTTGTACAAATTCTGGAGTCATTGATTGTAATGATCTTTCTGATTATGATGGCATATTTTGTACCTTAAATTTACCAAAAACTTGTTATTCGAAAAAATATTCTCGTACAGAGATTTCAAAAAAATTTATATGGAGAATTTTTATAATGATTACGAAACTGTAAACTGAAATGATATCTTAAATATGAATAATATTAATAATAAAATTGAGCTCATAAATAAAAATATAATAAGTTTATATGATAAACATGCACCTATAAAGTATACATCATAGTCCATGAATTATTCCTGTAATTAAGATCATGCAGAAAAAGAAAAATAAAGCACACGCGGATTATAAAAAATATAAAACTCAAACCAAATTTGAATATTATAAACAGCTGCGAAAGCTATACGTCGGGAAAAACAAGCTTTTTTCGGCATGATATTAATAGCAGTATTAATAATTTTAGTAAACTGTGGAACAATCTTAGATGCCTGGGTATTAGTTAAGAAAACAAAACTAGTATTCCGGAAACATGCAAACCAGAAGAATATGTTTGTAATTTGTTTAAAAAAAAGTTGGTACATCATATATTAATCACAATACTTCAAACCATTTTCTTAACAACAAACACATTAGTAGTAACAATCAGTATTTCACTTTTACCACAGTAAAAAGTAGTGCTGTAAAAATATTTGTATGAAACTTAAATCTAATGTAATTGGAGCAGATAATAAAACCAATTTGCAAAAATAGTAATGCATCAACGTATAATGATTTGCGGACTATTAACATACTTCCCACTTTGTCAAAAATATTAGAAAGAATATGCCATGATGAAATAATTTTGTTACGGAGAACAATATTCTACCAACTACACAGTCTGAGTATAGAAGTGGGTATAGCACCAACACTAACCTTATAAATTTAATAGATACTCTAATTTATAACTTTGATAAATCTAAAATATTGATATTAATTCAAATTGATTTCACAAAAGTATTTGATATAGCTGGCTATGACTTAATGCTTGCTAAGCTACATTATTACAACTTTTCCGACATTGCTATTCAGTGGTGCAAAAATTATTTTACGAATAGAAATTTTACTATCATCCTGTCAAATAAATCGTTTTCCTTAAAGTCAAATTCATTTTTATTATAACGCGGAGACCCGCAAAGATCCATACTGGTACCATTGTTTTTTATAATTTATATAGCAGATATGCCATCTATACCAAATTTTTGTTTAGTGCACCCATATGCAGATGACACACAGTGACCTTATAAACTCGTTACGTGGGTTAGTAACAATGGTCTCAAAATAAATGCCACGAAATCACCTATGTTGATAATTGGCACCTCCTCCACTCCTAATATAATTCTTGACAATGCCACCTTAATTCCAAAGTCCCCATATCAAAACGTTAGGAACGAGTTTGGACAAGGATCTTAATTTCAGACACTTAAGCAACAAATTACAAGAAGCTAGAATTAAACCCCGATTTTTATATCAAAGCACACATATTCTGTCCACTGATCTCAAACTTCGTTTAGTAAATTTTCTAGTGCTTTCTATTACGGATTATTTTGCATGCTGTTGCGTACCTCATCTTACGCAAATAGATAAGAGAAGAATTACTATTTTACAAAATTTATGTCTTTGTTTTGCCTATGGTGTCTGCAAATATGAGTATATCTCAAGCTATAGAACTTTAGCTAATATGGATGACATTGAAGTCCATGTCAAGAAATTTTATATATATACCTAGTCCATAAAATCAAACATTCTGGTACTCCATCTTACTTATACAATAAATTAAATTTAAAGCGTACCAAAGACTTATGTTTATTTGTTTCAAACAGTGACAATGAAACAATTATTAAATTTATGGATTAACATATTGCCTGCCGCGATTGTTGGCAGAAAAAAAATCATGGGAGGCTACATAAAAGAATTTAAATAAACATTTGTCACCCAATTATCCCTAACACGTCCTGACGAAATCACTAGTGCGTTAGTCATTATTATAGGTGAAATGTGTTAAAAACAATTGAAAACCACATATAAAGCTAATAATTAAGTTATTTTTATTGCTAATTTCATAACTCAGTTTTAGAATTTTGTGTTATGTATTTCATTTGAGAAATTGACAATATAGAACCAACAATAGGATTTGTATTCTAGAGAACATCATATCCTATTGTTAGTTCTATATTGTCATTATCCCAAAACGGCAAGCAACTTATACATTGTTGTAGTAGAACTATGAAGGTTGAAATTAAAACTACTGCATAATATACGCGTTACCTGCTGTCCATGGCTAAATTAAAATTTTATTACAAATTATTTATTTGTAACATATTATATTGTATCGAGTCAATTTAGTTATAGTATTTTCCTTGTAATTATTAATTTCATACTATTATCTAATTATAATTAACAAAAGTTTGACTACGGTTACATTTAATTAATTTCAGTACCTGTGAAGTGACAAAAATGATCTAAAATTATAGCTTCCATAAAAAAGAATATATATAGGTGAGTCCAATATGTGTCTGCTGTTGTTTAGATAGATTAAACTCTTAATTTATTAATTTAGTAAAACAATCAACACTCACAAAATCATACTTCTAAATACACATAAGTCCAGTCCATGGCCACACAGTAGCAAAGAGTGTCCCGACAACGTGCCTTCGGGTCGTGAGCCCATCCATTCAGTCCGATTTGGGCTGTGGAAGGAATCGGACTTAATACGGATCGGGATATACTCAACCCTATCCGCCTGATCCTGTACTGTAACTTGCACACCACACTAAAACATGCACACGCACATGCAAGCACTTCATACACAAACACACACAAATGCACACTTCAACCAGTCATACTTTAAATACAATCCGCAATCACACAGTATTACTCCCATATACACGCAAGTTCGGTCCACGGCCACACGGAGTGAAAAATTTCCCGACAACGTGCCTTCGCGTCGTAAGCCCTTCCATATAGTCCGATCTGGGCTGTGGAAGGTACGGACTTGGCACGGCTCGGGATACGCCTAACCCCATCCGCCTGATCCAGTGCTGTAACTTGCACACAACATTCACACGTGCACACACACATACAAGCACTTTATACAAACACGCACACAAACACACACATACACATATTCAAATATATGCACACTTCAACCAGTCATACTCCAAATACTATTTGCACTCACACAGTCATAATCCCATATACACGCAAGTTCAGTTCACAGCCACACATAAGCGAAGAGTGTCCAGACAACGTGCCTTCGGGTCGCGAGCCCTTCCATTTAGTCCGATCTGGGCTCTGGAAATAACCTGACGTGGTACGGCTCGGGATATACTCAACCCTATCCGCCTGATCCTGTGATGTAACTTGCACACAACAATCAAACGTGCTCACGCACATACAAGCACTTCATACACAAACACACACATTCACATACACGCACAATTCAACCAGTCATGCTTTAAATACAATCCGCACTCACACAGTCATACTTCCATATACACGCAAGTTCAGTCCACGGCCACACAGAAGCGAAGAGTTTCCCGACAACGTGCCTTCGGGTCGTGAGTCCTTCCATTGAGTCCGATCTGGTCTGTGGAAGGTAACGGACTTGGTACGGTTCGGGATATGCTCAACCCTATCCGCCTGATTCTGTGCTGTAACTTGCACACAACACTCAAACGTGCACATAGAAGCACTTCATACACAAACACACACACATATTCACATACATGCACACTTCAACCAGTCATACTCTAAATAATATCCACACTCACACAGTCATAGTCCCATATACACGCAAGTCCAGTTCACGGCCACACAGAAGAAAATAGTTTTCCGACAACGTGCCTTCGGGTCGTGAGCCCTTCCATCCAATCCGATCTGGGCTGTGGAAGGCACCGGACTTGGTAAGGCTCGGGATGTACTCAACCCTATCCGCCTGATCTTGTGCTGTAACTTGCACACAACAATCAAACGTGCACATGCACATACAAGCACTTCATACACAAACACACACATTCACATACACGCACAATTCAACCAGTCATACTCTAAATACAATCCGCACTCACACAGTCATACTTCCATATACACGTAAGTTCAGTCCACGGCCACACAGAAGCGAAGAGTTTCCCGACAACGTGCCTTCGGGTCATGAGTCCTTCCATCCAGTCCGATCTGGGCTGTGGAAGGTACTGGACTGGGTACGGTCCGGGGTATACTCAACCCTATCCGCCTGATCCTGTGCTGTAACTTGCACATAACACTCAAATATACATACAAGCAGACAAATACGAGTTAGTTAAAGGGCTTTGGCCCTCACAACTCGGACTAACATTCACACGTCCATTCGCTCATATTCGTACCGAAAAACTAAAAATCCATGGTAACAACGATCGTTTGTTAGTCGACAATATAGCTAGTAACCATTATTGTGTAACCTACAACAACGAAAATTATATACCAAACATATGTATAAATTTATACTCCTTCCTACACTCCTAGAAAAAATGTAACTCGTAAATTACGTTTTGTAGAGGACGATTACAGAACGCCCTACTTTTATAACGAAGAGACCAACAAAATATTATACTTCTTTACAAGAATATATACCCAATTAGTTTAGAACTTTATTATTTTGATCATAAATCGCAATGGTTTGGTTTAACGTGACAGATGCCAAGTACCTGCATAGGTAAAACATTATGTTAATATATTTATTTATTTATTCGAAAATTTACTCGGATGAATTCCTTGTTTATTTTAGAAATAAAGTAATTAAACTGTGCATTGCTGTTTGTTATTATGTAAAGATTTAATTTTTAATTATAAATGCAAATCACTAAATGTTAATTACGAATGTATTTTTCCTCTCCTGGTAGTCGTAGCTAATTAATATGTACCAAAAAGTACAAAAGGATTTACAGCTCTAAGTTCAGGACAATTTGTTGATTTTCTTGTTAAACGCTGACCTTGACGCTGTCGCTACTGCTGTAACTGAAATGTTTGTTGGACACTTTACTCGACATGCACATTTTTAAAAACCCCTGTAGTGTACTCTCTACGCCGGCAATGAGTGCCTGTGTGATGAAGCCTAGTAAACGCCCAAAAGATACGAATACGTTAAAATCATTACCGATATGAAACGAAGTTTAATAAGAATTTCATCTTGCCACGAGTACAAAGGACTTCAACACAAAAATCATTGTTTCATAGAGATATAGCTGAATACAATAAGCCACCAAAAAATTTAACGAATTTAAAAACATTTCAGAAATGTTTAAAAATATTCTTGAAATCTGCTGGAATATAGTACATTTTTTTTCCTTTTTAAATGGAAACTTATTGTATCTACTTTTTCTGTAAAGTTTATATTTAGTATTATGTCATGTTACCTGATTGTTTAATTATTATTCGTTTTTCTTGATATTTATTACTATTATATTATGTTATATTATTATTATTATTGTTAAGCTAAATAAATGAGATTATTATTATATTTGCGTATAAAGCAGATTGGCACACCCAGCAATGGGTAATATGTCGTGAAGATATATTTATTATTTGTTTATATATTTATATATTAAACAAAATTGTATAATATAAAATGGACTTCACTCATATGATTTGTTTTTATATGCAGAATAAAATGCTTTTAAAGCAGCATCTTTCTATTCTTCGATCGCATCCTTCTAGTATATTTGAGCATTTAAATTTCGTGGTTGCCCTAATTAAAGTGAATTTCAGAGTAACGTAATTATAAAGATGTTTATGTTAATTCCCTTCTGATTTGTTACTATGTATTCTAAATAGAGGTTTCTGTGTAAAAGTAGAATTTATACCTACGACTTTCAGTTCTTTAAAGGAATGAAAATACCACATCAAAGCGTTAGAAACATTTTACAGGATATTAAAATTAAGTATTTCGTAAACAGAAATAACTGCTTGATTGCGGTACTGAAAACTCTAGTTAGAATCAGCTCGTGTATATAGCTTTATACATTCTGAAAATTTTATTTATAGTACAAGTATACTTTTTATTTCTATTTGTTAATAGTCTTGGATGGGGTACTTATTTTTCGATTTATTTATTTCAATAAGATTCAATAAAAAATCCTTGTTATAATTTGCAAATGTTTACGTATGATAATTGATATATAATTCCTAAATCACTAATTTTCAATTTATTTATACGACGTCACAGAACTCTAATATGTGCGCTCCTAAAGAATTTTTTCATTATACTCACTTTTTAAATTTCAAAATGTTTTGGCTAAAAAATTATCCAATAGAATCCATGTATTTCTGATCACGAGCGCGAAAGTAACCAACCAAACAAACTTACACTGATAATTATCCTAAGACATTTATCACTTATGTCACTAAGTTGCTAAGTAAGAAACACTTTTTGACAAAATGTCTTAATTTGAAAATGTCATTTTCACGGCATGGCAGTGAAAATAACGATTCAATTAATAAAATTATTATTATTTAAACGTTTGTATAATAAAACTGGCCGTGTCTTGTCTTCCCGTGTCAATGTCAATTTTATTATCGTTGCATACTTGATTCTTGATTCTTCGTAAATTTAATTAAAATTCCAAAAAAAAAATTCTCACGGAATACCTCTCAATCATTGATAAATACTTATAATTTTATCACAACTTCCTCAAGCACGTTGATTTTAGGTAACCAACCTCCGCCTTCGGTGTCGGGCGGTTACCAAGCAACGCGCTTTCGGTAACTGTCATTAAATTATTTCGTAATTGTCAATGTCCTCGGGATATTATAGCTGATATTAGAGTTAAGAAACTTTTTTTAGCAAGTAAACATACCTACTACAGTTCATTTGAAGTTACTATAGTGTAGTTTTAACAAAACAAGTGATGCATGAAAAAAGTTTAGTCAACTATTTTCACATTGTTTGACATAAAGTTATAGATACTTGTGGAAAAATGAACAAAAAAGCGAACTACGCAAATTTTTTAGACGTTATTAAATACACCGGAAAAATATATTAAACGCTTCACAAAGCATCGTTACATTTCGAAACAAAATATTTTCAAGTTTCTTTTGAATAATATAAAATTGTTTTCTCTTTGCTTAATCGCTTTAAAGTTATGAGGTCATACTGTTATAGAGCGAATAGGTTTTATTGAAATTATGAATGAAAAAATACAAATTTCAATCATTTTATTTATTTATTTATTTATTTAATATTTGTAATATATTGATAATTTGACAAGAAATATGCAACTTTTTTCTTTGTTAGTGAATCTCAATGATATATCCAGGACAAATATATTTCAATTATTTTCTATATTTGTAGCAACAGGTTCGGTTGAAGTTCGATTCAGGTCCTAGAATAATTCGGATACCCAGTTATTTGAATTTATAACTAACCGGATCTCAGTTCCAATTCCCAAACTACCCGAACTTGATTGCAGAATCGAAACTATATAGTTCTTGGTTTTAAGACCGAATTGCTACTCGAGTTCATATAGAAAGCATGTAAAACAAAAATTATTGTGAGTTGTGGTTAGTTCTACCACCGGTTAAGCGTTGTACCTGTACTAAATAACACCCTGTATCCGGTATGCATATGAATATAGATTCCGGAATAGTAACTTTCTGGATCATTTTGCGTTATATTGTCGCATTTGGATCCTGGCCTACATAATTATTGTGATTCGCCATACTGTTAAAACTCAATATTATATTCTCTTAAGAAAATGTACGTCTGAAATATAATAAAGAAAATATAAGAAATATTCAGCATGTATATAATATATCTCAAAGATAAAATGTAAAAAATAGTTTAGAATGTTGGTAAATAGATAAATAAAAGAAATTCTCGAAAATGTCCAAAGACATGACACATGGTCAAAATTTACTATTAATTTTTAAATTGCATTGTAAATAGCGGAGTAAAATACAAATCTACTAATAATACTTTATTTTTGTTGAACATGGCAGATAGAAAGTAGTGCCTGTTCACCCGCGATGTATACTGTTACATTTATTTATTTACGAAATAAAGCATGATGATTTTTTTACATAATTGTAACCACAGCAGAATAAATTTAATAAATAATACTATCTATGCACGAATAATGAAAATAATCCGGGAATTATATGTCAGTAATGTCACAATAAATTCATTATTGTTGATAAATATTAGTTCATGAGTTTGTTTTTTAAAATCAATGTGAATGTCGAGTAAAGTTTCCAACAAACGTTTCAGTTACAGCAGTAGGAACAGCGTCACGGTCAGCGTTTAACATGAAAGTCAACAAATTGTCCTGAACTTAGAGCTGTAAATCCTTTTGTACGCTTTTTGGTACATATTAATTTGCTCCGACTACCAGGAGAGGAAAAATACATCCGTAATTCACACTACGTGATTTGCCTTTGTAATTAAATCTTTACAAAATAACAAACAGCAATTCACAGTTTAGTTGCTTCATTTGTAAAAAATAAACAAGGAATTCATCCGAGTAAATTTTCGAATATATAAATATATTGGCATAATGCGTTAATTTAATAATTCAATTTTGTCCTCAACTTCCTGCATCACTAATTTTATTATTACATTAACTGCACGGAAGTATCAATTTATATTAAAATATAGAAATTATTAATGCTAATTAATGAGACAAAAATATTTTTTCTTACTAGAATTTAGCTGCACAATAATTCACGAATGAAACAAGACTGCTTTTAACTTCACTTATTATACTTCGTTTCACGTAAGAAAATAGCGTTGGTTTAGATAGGGAACAAGGAATTCATCCGAGAAAATTTTCGAATAAATAAATATTTTGGCATAATGCTTTCATATATGCGTGTATATAATTATAGGCTACGTTTATCTCGACGTTTGAAGCCGCTTGAATTTAGTAAATCCCTTTTCAATCTTCGAAATAAACGATCGAGATTAATATTTTAAGCTGCTTGACTTCTTCTTTTGAATCTGTAGTTGTCAAAATTTTGTTTCACATATTTAATGTCATCTATATTTTTTTGGATTTTAGCCCCTGGAAACTGTAATTTAACAAATGTACCATCTAATGCAGCAATCATATGCGGTGAACGAGATATATATATTGTATAATTATTGTCCTTGTACTTTTCGTATATTCCTTTCAGTTCGAAGTAAATCTTGTCATCGTATTCAACAAAATATCCAAAATTCGAAAATATTTTACCAGCTTCAAATATCAGGACCTTTATAATGATTTACCTATTCACTCTTTGAAATTAATTACGATCTCCAATACCCTTAATATGTAATAATATATTGAAAACAGTTTGTTTTCATAATCAAAATCTGTGAAAAAAATCTTTCATGTCATGTAACTGTCTGATGCTGAGTGATCGATTTCTCACGGTATTTATTAATTCATAGTTCAAAATACTCGTATCATGATAATCATAACAATTATTTAATATATCCATTTTGTTAAAAATCTACAGTATGTGGAAATATGATGACCTTACGAATAAACAACACCCAACTATCGAATAATTTATTCCGCGAATAACAGATGTTATTCTTTCGAATAAACTTATTTGGAAGTGAAAAGGCAACAAAAATATTTATCCAAAGGATAAATTTATCTAAATCTTTATTCGCAAGTGTAAATACCGACCCCTATACAAATTTTGAGTAATAAATAAATGATAAAAATAATTTTAAAAGTATCCTGTATATATCAGTCAGTTTCATTACCAAATATAATTTTTTAAATCTCCGTTACCGTTCCCATTTCTGTTATTATGCATCCGCCTTAATTCAATTTATTTAGTAATCAAAAAAATCCTTTAATACTGATCTTTGTAGAACAGAAGAAATATATTATTTTAATAGTCAACCAGTTATCACTTTATATATCGTGTTTCCACATTCAGTATGTATAATGGGGTATTCTACTATACTATTTTAAGGTTATAGTCGAAACTTCTGTTTTTGTAAACCACATTTCTGTTATGTTACTCGTTTGGGCACAAAATAAAAAATAATTAATAGTCTTTAATTTGTCTGGTATTTACCTCGTTAAGGAGCAGTTTGAAAGGCGATGAATAAATGGTTTGTAACATGTTTCAAATAGACTATATAACGAATGAGATATTTAAACCACATATTCAGTACCTACATAACTTCTATGCGTAACTACAAATTAAATATTAGAGGTGTGCTGGTTACCACTCTTATTCGTATTGTTATATTTATAAATGTATTCATAAATAAGTAAAGGTTCCGTTGTTCCGTAAATTATTTAGTGGCACTAAAAATCTAATCATTCGTATTAAATATTTGAATCATCGATGACAATAAATACCAACATTTACTCCATTTAATTATCCGAATAGTATGAGTAAAAAAAGGACTGAAGACGTGTTCATTTGATATGTTCATAGGTATAATTATATGGAAGAGAAAAGAAAATATACCCGGTGACCTGGCAATATCTTAGAACAGCCATGTTCAGCAAAAATAAATTAATAGTAGATTTGGATTTTTCGACGCTATTTACATATCCTGTAGCGGAAATATCTTCTATCACTAATTTTTTTGATCGAAAACGAGTTATTCGTAGATTTGAATTCTATATTTTTTTGAATTGTAATTCAAAAGATTCTTATAAAATTTAGCCAAAATCACATAGGAGGAATTGCCAGGTCACTAGCGATATATGGGCTCATACGACAAAAAGCTCCCAGTTTATTAATGTAATTTAAAGCAATTTTTTAAACTCGTTTAGAAAAACAATTTTAACATAAACAATAAAAAGCTCAAAATTAAAAAGTAATTAATCACCAAATAATGAAAACAAAGTCATCTATTATCTGGTGTTATTTGGATGAAATTGAAAATCAGAGCAGGACAAAATAAGTTAATTTAAATTTGAAAAGTATTGGAAGTGTCTCTAATAACTCATGTGGCATAGTCTGGTTTAAGCCCCAACATTTGTATATACGGGGAGATATAGCGGACATAATACATAATTGGTTTGGAATGATCCGGTTTGACACCATTAAATGAATTCGGATTAATGAAAATCTGATGGGCTCTGCACATCATAAATTTCAAAATTCCACACCGGTCTAATCTCATAAGAGTATTAAACATACATATTGTTATCTACTTTCACATCAAAGAAAATAAGCAAAATCCAAGAAGAGGAATAGGCAGCTTACAAATTAGGCAAACAGACAAATGACTACTTACACAAGGATTATAATGAAAAGCGACAAAGGTTTATATTTAACATTCATAGACCAGAGGGCCGCTTCCGACACAATAGACAGAAATAAAGTATGAAAATGTGTAAAACAAATAAACGCACCAAATAAAATAATAAGTGATTAAAAGTGTGCATACGAAGTAAAAGGATACAGATGGACTGAATTAAATCGGAGATATTTGAGATGGGAAAAGAAGTGAAACAAGGAGACAGCCTCAGTCCACTATTCATAGTTTTAATGGACAGGATTTTAAAAAATACAAAGAACAGGATCAGATTGAACTTAGCAGCAGATTCGCAGCAGCGGATTCGAATGAAAAATAGCGTTGGACAACCCTCATGTTCGATGACGTTTGCTGCCGTTCGTTGAAAATCGCTGCCGTTCGCTAAGGTTTATTTCAATAAAACAAAGAAAGAATAAGAAAAACGTTAAATATCTAATTCAGTAAACCCAGTAAGTAATTTGGTATATTATTTCAAGGCCATAGGGTATATAATAACGATAACATTTTGAGAATATACACTTTAACAAATATTACTGGCTCATAGCTATCCTGAAAAGGATACGGACAGAACAAATCTTATACAAAATGATTACCATATTAATAAAACATACAAAAAATATCATTTTGTTAAATAATTCAGGGGAACAGGCTACGTAACAACAATAAAACTGAAAATTTATATCTTAACAGATGTTATTGGTTCACAGTTATCCTGCAAAGGATACGGACAGAATAAATCATATACAAAATGATTACTATATTAATAAACAATATAAAAAATATCATTTTGTTAAATAATTCAGGGGAGCAGGGTACGTAACAGCAATGAAACTGAAAATTTATATCTTAACAGATGTTATTGGTTTACAGTTATCCTGCAAAGGATACGGACAGAATAAATCATATACAAAATGATTACTATATTAATAAACAATATAAAAAATATCATTTTGTTAAATAATTCAAGGGAACAGGGTTCGTAACAACAATAAAACTTTGAAAATTTATATGTTTACAGATATTATTGGTTCACAGATATCCTGAAAAGGATACAGACAGAATGAATCAAATACAAAATGATTACTGTATTAATAAACAATATAAAAAATATCATTTTGTTAAATATTTCAGGGGAACAGGGTACGTAACAACAATAAAACTAAAATTTATATCTTAACAGATGTTATTGGTTCACAGTTATCCTGCAAAGGATACGGAGAGAATAAATCATATACACAATTATTACTATATTAATAAATAATAGAAAAACTAACATTTTGTTAAATAATTCAGGGGAACAGGGTACGTAACAACAACAAAACTTTGAAAATTTATATCTTGACAGATATTATTGGTTCACAGTTATCCTGCAAAGGATACGGACAGAATAAATTATATACAAAATGATTACTATATTAATAAACAATATAAAAAATATCATTTTGTTAAATAATTCAGCGAAACAGGGTACGTAACAACAATAAAACTTTGAAATTGTATATCTTAACAGATATTATTGGTTCACAGTTATCCTGCAAAGGATACGGATAGAATAAATCATATACAAAATGATTACTATATTAATAAACAATATAAAAAATATCATTATGTTAAATAATTCAAGGGAACAGAGTACGTAACAACAATAAATCTGAAAATTTATATCTTAACAGATGTTATTGGTTCACAGTTATCCTGCAAAAGTTTTATTGTTGTTACGTACCCTGTTCCCCTGAATTATTTAACAAAATGTTATTTTTTATATTATTTATTAATATAGTAATCATTTTGTATATGATTTATACTCTCCGTATTCTTTGGAGGATAACTGAGAACCAATAACATCTGTTAAGATATAAATTTTCAGTTTTATTGTTGTTACGTACCCTGTTCCCCTGAATTATTTAACAAAATGATATTTTTTATATTGTTTATTAATATAGTAATAATTTTGTATATGATTTGTTCTGTCCGTATCCTTTCAGGATAAATGTGAACCAATAATATCTGTTAAGATATACATTTTCAAAGTTTTATTGTTATTACCAGTGGCGGATTTAGAGAGGGGGCACTCGGGCACGTGCCCCCCCTGTTATTTTAAAAAATTGAATTATTACATATTATCATTCAAGTATTACATACGTGAAAGATAAATAAAAGAATAAACATACTAATAAAAAAACAAAATTTCTACTTATTTTTCAAATTGTTTATTATTTTGAACAATAAACATTAAATAAAGATATACAGGAAGGATGAGTATGGCAAGATGCCCCCCTCCCCTAACTTTTTTATTATAAGTAATAGAACATATAAAAGTTTTATTATTTAAATTATACTATTTGATTGCAGTTGTACATATTTTTTATAAAATTATGTTTGCAAGATATGACTATCAATTTTTATTTTTTAAATAGCAAACAATAATTATTTCACTAAAATATAAACTGCCATTTTTTGTCTTAACTTGTTCTTTTTACTTAATTTCACGTTTTGGCTTGTTTAATATAACATTGTTCCATTTTGTTTATTTTCACATAGCTACTTAGAATATTTGAAAAAAAGATTATTTCTCATATTTCTCAAACTTATTTACTTGTTATTTTTCTCGAATTGTTTCAAATGCATTAATAAGAAGTAATAGATCATTATATTTTAGTAAAATAATTATAGGTTGCTATTCAAAAATAAAAGTTCTAACTTTGTACAAAATGTCTACATCTGCCATCAAATAGTATAATAGAACTTTTTTATGAACATTTTTTTTCTATTACTTATAATACAAAATTAACTGGGGGAGGGGGGTCACACAATATATTTAAAATTTGTTTTTCCGAATTTAGTGCCCCCCCTATTATAATTTTCTAAATCCGCCACTGGTTATTACGTACCCTGTTCCCCTGAATTATTTAACAAAATGTTATTTTTTATATTATTTATTAATATAGTAATCATTTTGTATATGATTTATTCTGTCCGTATCCTTTGCAGGATAACTATGAACCAATAACAACTGTTAAGATATAAATTTTCAGTTTTATTGTTGTTACGTACCCTGTTACCCTGAATTATTTAACAAAATGATATTTTTTATATTATTTATTAATATAGTTATCATTTTGTATATGATTTATTCTGTCCGTATCCTTTGCAGGATAACTGTAAACCAATAATATCTGTTAAGATATAATTTTCAGTTTTATTGTTGTTACGTACCCTGTTCCCCTGAATTATTTAACAAAATGATATTTTTTATATTGTTTATTAATATAGTAATCATGTTGTATATGATTTGTTCTGTCCGTATCCTTTGCAGGATAACTGTGAACCAATAACATGTGTTAAGATATAAATTTTCAGTTTTATTGCTGTTACGTATCCTGTTCCCCTGAATTATTTACCAAAATGATATTTTTTATATTGTTTATTAATATAGTAATCATTTTGTATATGATTTATTCTGTCCGTATCCTTTGCAGGATAACTGTGAACCAATAACATCTGTTAAGATATAAATTTTCAGTTTTATTGTTGTTACGTACCCTGTTCCCCTGAATTATTTAACAAAATGATATTTTTTATATTGTTTATTAATATAGTAATCATTGTGTATATGATTTATTCTGTCCGTATTCTTTTCAGGATAAATGTGAACCAATAACATCTGTTAAGATATAAATTTTCAGTTTTATTGTTGTTACGTACCCTGTTCCTCTGACTTATTTAACAAAATGATATTTTTTATATTGTTTATTAATATAGTAATCAATTTGTATATGATTTATTCTGTCCGTATCCTTTGCAGGATAATTGTGAACCAATAACATCTGTTAAGATATAAATTTTCAGTTTTTTTGTTGCTACGTACCCTGTTCCCCTGAATTATTTAACAAAATGATATTTTTTATATTGTTTATTAATATAGTAATCATTGTGTATATGATTTATTCTGTCCGTATCCTTTTCAGGATAAATGTGAACCAATAACATCTGTTAAGATATAAATTTTCAGTTTTATTGTTGTTACGTACCCTGTTCCTCTGAATTATTTAACAAAATGATATTTTTTATATTGTTTATTAATATAGTAATCATTTTGTATATGATTTATTCTGTCCGTTTCCTTTGCAGGATAACTGTGAACCAATAACATCTGTTAAGATATAAATTTTCAGTTTTATTGTTGTTACGTACCCTGTTCCCCTGAATTATTTAACAAAATGATATTTTTTATTGTTTTTTAATACAGTAATCATTTTGTATATGATTTATTCTGTCCGTATCCTTTGCAGGATAACTGTGAACCAATAACATCTGTTAAGATATAAATTTTCAGTTTTATTGTTGTTACGTACCCTGTTCCCCTGAATTATTTAACAAAATGATATTTTTTATTGTTTTTTAATACAGTAATCATTTTGTATATGATTTATTCTGTCCGTATCCTTTGCAGGATAACTGTGAACCAATAACATCTGTTAAGATATAAATTTTCAGTTTTATTGTTGTTACGTACCCTGTTCCCCTGAATTATTTAACAAAATGATATTTTTTATTGTTTATTAATACAGTAATCATTGTGTATATGATTTATTCTGTCCGTATCCTTTGCAGGATAAATGTGAACCAATAACATCAGTTAAGATATACATTTTCAAAGTTTTATTGTCGTTAGGTACCCTGTTCGCCTGAATTATTTAATAAAATGATATTTTTTGTATGTTTTATTAATATAGTAATCATTTTGTATAAAATTTATTCTGCCCGTATCCTTTTCAGGATAGCTATGAGCCAGTAATATTTGTTAAAGTGTATATTCTCAAAATGTTATCGTTATTATATACCCCATGGCCTTGAATTAATATACCAAATTACTTACTGGGTTTACTGAATTAGATATTTAACGCTTTTATTATTCTTTCTTTGTTTTTATTGAAAAAAACATTACTTTTCGTCAGTTATATGAGGCATTTACGAAAATTCTACTGGTGAACTGTTACCGGTAAACAGCTGTTTATCAGGTTACAGCTACCAAAATCGATATTTTAAGAACGCAGGTGGTAAACAGAGGTAGATCCATAACCTATAAAATCAATTGAAAATTTGAAACAGGTTAGAAATTAAATGTAGTTAACAAACTGAGCAGAGTCCTACTTTGAACACATTTCCAATTTTAACATGCGCGCTTCGCTTTGCATCACTACTTTTTTTTGAGGTTAGATTCTTCATGAATCCGGTAGATGAATCTGGTAGATATTATACAATTTTTGAACACGGTAACTTTTTACCACTCGTGTTTTCGAACACAGTCGGTAGATGCGGTATCTACCGATAGAATTTTCGTAAATGCCTATGTATTTCCTGTAAAATCCATACAGAAATTTCCCTGAAAAAGATTCCAAATTTCTTGTATGTACATTACCTTTCGACAGTTGTATGTATTTTATACAAATTCCATACTTACAGAAAGTTTTGAGTAAAAAGATTATATATTCCGAATAAAATTATAACACAAATATACTGCGAATATGTCAATTGTCACTGACATCTTTCAATCAGAATTTTCTTAATATAGCAGCTGTTTCTAGCATAGCTAGCTAATTTATGTAACTTAATTTCGCTATAATTTTATAACCATATATCCATTTAATATGAAGTATAAAATGCAGTCAAATCGTATAGAGAATGCAATGTTCTTTTATATTTATAATAACATTAAATGTGAAAAAATTATATTTACCATCGTTTTTTCAAGAAAAACTGTTAAAATCTTCAAATGAGGGTACTTCCGGTTGACCAATTATAACCAAAATCTAATCAGCTCTTCATATGGATGCAACGAGGAGAAATACGAAAGAATTATAATTTTTGGAATTGTAGTTTTAGAGTTATCGAAGAAGAAAATTTTGTTACACATACACACACACATCCACATACACACACACACACACACACACACACACACACATACACACACACACATCATCGTAAAATAGTAAAATCGTATTCTAGGGACCTTGAAACGTGCTTATTCTGTAAAATCTCACCACCGAATTTTTTGACCAAAGACAATATCTACAAATAGTAGATTAAGATGAATGTAAGTGCTATTTTTATTTGATTTTAAATCAAGGAAAGAAAGAAAAGAATGATAGCCGGCGGGATTTAAACCCACGATCTCAACATCTGTACCGTTGTGTGTTACCAATTACACCACGGCTGGGCTATAAATCCGCCAGTCTATACAATCTTTTCTTAAGTTATATTCTCATACGCTTGTGTATGAGACCCGCACCACATGTTAGGTGTGGGGTATATCTACACTACCACTACGTTTAAACACCTGTGAATTTATAGCCCAGTCGTGGTTTAGTTGGTAACACACAACAGTACAGATGTTGAGATCGTGGGTTCAAATCCCGCCGGCTAGCATATTCTTTTCTTTCTTTCCTTGACAATATATTCCTTACCTAAAGGTGACGAAAGGTAAATAAAAAACTATAGGAAAACAGGATCTGTTGTCAGGAAAGGACGTGGACAACCATGGACTGCTCGAATACCTAAAACATCAGCGCAGGGAAGTCGGAAAAAATGAGTGTGAGGAGGCTGCCTAATTTTTTTTTTGTCCCAGCTCTTGAGGAACTTGGCCAGAAGAATGTTTGGTTTCAGCAGGATGGAGCCACGGACCACACAACGCGAGCATCAATGCAGGTTTCGAGAAAATATTCTCCGGCTCCGGGCGCTTGCTTTTTTTGAGAGGCGATATTCCTTGGCCCGCGCATTCGCCAAATTTTAACACCGTGCGACTTTTTTTCTATGAAGTAATCTCAAAGCCGAAGAACCTATAAACCCTGAACGACACAATCCGTACAAAAATCCACAGTATGCCACAATAAATGCTCGAAAGAGTTATGCGAAACTTTATTAGTCGCTTGCAACAATGGTTGGATAATGACGGACACCATTTAACCGATATTATTTTCAAAACCACATGATATAAAACTTCCCATATGGTAAGGATGTGAAAATATTTTTTCTGTAACACTACTATGAAATTCATACATTCAGTAACTGAACCAACGTCCTGTGAAGTAGTGAGCAACATAGCTGACTTACGACCCAAGGGTTCCGTGTTCGAATCTCAGATAAGGTATTGTTGTGGTGTGTGTTTTTCCCAATTTTATCCTCATTCCCATCGAATACAAAATCACCGCTTATATACATAGAATGTACAAAAAGCGTGTAATAAATAAAAAAATACATTCTGTGACTGAAAACTGTTACAGAATGAGGACATTCTGTCAAACTGTTACGGAATAATATTCCGTAATAGGCAGTCACAGAACACTAGTTTTTCAATTCACCCATTTAAAATACATGGAAAAACAGAATTGTTTTCAAAATTAAGCGTGCTTTGCTTGGCGCTTTGTTTCTTTAATTTCGTCACCTTAACTGCCTTAACTGTCAAATTTTAAAAGAAATGATTACAAAATCTAATTATACGCCTTGTTTTAAGCGTTTTGAAGTTTTTGGATGGTAAGTTAAATAAATATTAATACTATTTTTGCACAATTGGGTATTTTTTAATGTTTCCAAGGCAGTAGGTTTTATTTACAAAATACAGATCGGTACGTGATGTGCATCACTTATCGATTAGGAGGCGGAGACGGTAAGTGAAAAAACAACGATCAAAGGTTACTTTCAAAAGGACAACTAAAATGTTTAATAAGTATATCAGCCGACACATGTGGAATAGGGTAGCGCTATCGCTTCACACTCCAAAGGTTCCGGGTTCGAATCCCGGATAAAGCATGGTTGTTGTGTATGTCTTTCATACTTTCATCATTTCATCTTCATCCACGCAAGGTAATATAAATGTTATAAAAATATTTTTAAAAAAACGTCACCCCCCATACATCAATTGTTATTAGTTCATTGTAACTTTAAATACAATAAAGAATGTTATATTTATTTTTTAATTTAGGATGTGGCTATTTATATATACAGTATGTATACGCAATTGGCTATTTATACATACAGTATGTATACGCAATTGGCTATTTATACCTACAGTATGTATACGCAATTGGCTATTTATATATATATACAGTATGTATACGCAAATGGCTATTTATACATACTGACTGTATATGCAGTTATTACAATTAATATTTCGATAATAACTGCACAATTGTAAATAATTACAGTTCTATTTATTAAAGTTCATTTACAATGTTGTTCAATAAAGTAATCAATAAACTATAAATTATCATTAAATATAGGCAATGAAATTATAGTACATAGGTTGGTAGGTATGTCAATAAAGTAAAATAAATATATTATTTTTTATTCTGAATTTAATTTTTTTTCTTGTAAAAAGTGGTCTGCTTAGTCTTTCTCTTTGGACGTCCTTTGGATTTAATTTTACTTTTGAATTTTCAGTTTTTATATGATTGATTTTTATTAGACCGAATTTGTTCTTCTGCTTCTTCTGGTTCAATTGAACAGGGTTCGTTATTAGACCGAATTTGTTCTTCTGGTTCAATTGAATAGGGCTCGTTATTAGACCGAATTTGTTCTTTAGGTTCTTCTGGTTCAATTGCACTAGGCCCACTACTCTTATGTTCAAGAAGAGAAATTCCATTTCTCGCATTTCTTTCTATTACTTTTAATTCCTCTGCATATTTATTGAAGGTTTGTGTTCCATAATTAAACAAAATATCTGCAATATTTTTAGTTATCGCCAGTGCCGTATTAAATTTTTCCCTATCGGATAATATTTTGTCAGGACAATCAGAATCATCAATAAAAGTTTCATCTGTATCCATACTTAGTGCATTTTCAATTGAACTAATATATCTTGCATGACAGCAAGTTTTTGAAAATATGTCCAATCATCTTATCATAAGAATATGACGACATGGTGCACCATAAGAATTCCAAAATAAACACGAACATGTTTCCACCGACGTATTATAAAATTTTGATATTTTGTTATCAATATTTTCCTCAATACCATTATTTGTAATTTTCAGTTTGGACTCTAAAGTTCTAAATAATTTTAACTGTCTATGAAATAATTTTATTCCCGCCTCTGTGAGGACTTCAGAACAACAGTATTTTTCTTATTTCGATATCACTATCCATAATTTTTAAAACTTTTTGTCTATTTTTGGATAATTTATTATTTATTCTTGAGTCAATACAGTTTATGATCTCCTTGATACATAAATAAATTGTTGGCAAACTATGGTATTTAGTTTGTATGTATTGTTTAAGGTTCCAAAATGATCGTTCAATTCTGTTCGTTGTAGTGTCTCCCATTAATGGTAAATATTTTCTAAAAGAATGTACTCACATTTCTTTACAGCTATCAAAAATTTTTAAGGAATTGTTCCTCAAGTGATACATATTTATCTTTTGTTCCTATAAAAACTTGTACAGATTTACAAATTTCCAAAAATTATTTTTTCTGCTCTTCATATTCTTCATATGATTGCGAATACAAGCATTTCTTGAATTTATCCAATGATTTATGTTTCTCATCAATTTGGCAATTATACGCAGTAGAAACTAACCGTTTAATATATCTAATAACATGAAATTTACAAAGTAAAATGGTTGCACTAGAAAAAATGTCTCTTATTGCTTTTATTTCGGTAAAATCTTTGTCAATTAAAAAAAACGGACGGATTGGTCATACACATTTTTTTAAATTCATTCATACAATATATGAACGTCGAGTACGTTTCATTAGCAATAAATGCTATAGCTGCAAATTCCGATTTGTCGGTTATACTAGAGTAATAACAGAATCCTAAAAGTTTATAATTTTCAACATTAAATCCGAAAGAAACATCTATTTGTATAACTGGGCACTGAGAATTATTATAATTTCGAACCATTTCTGAGGAGGTTATAAATAGTGATTCCACTTCTTCTTCGGCATCTTTTTTTATAGCGTACATACCACCATTTTCTTCAATTTCTGCTAAAAATTCCAATAAATTACTTTGGTCTGTTTCTGTACTTGTAGGAAAAAGTTTTTTTCGAAAATCCTGAATGTCCTTTCGTATGAACTTTTTTCCACTTTTCTTATTCAAAACACTTGCAATCATTCCATCTTTGGCACTAGATAATAACAAATCCGTTCCTGTGTTATAGTCATTATCATTCATATTTTTTGCCTTGCCGTAATATCCATATTCTTCTTGTCCGATTGTATGATTATAATTAAGTAACATTTTTGTTAATGTTCATTTTTCATTTTTACCTCTAAAAAAATTTTTGTGCTGGACAACTCTTGTAATATTAATGTTGATTTGGACGTTTTCCCTGACATTTTGAAGATTGCTTAATACCATGACAACATTTGTATAGAACTTGTTTTTGAGATCGAGTTCTAATGACAAATGGATGATAATGTTCTCTGCAAAATGCATTAACAGACGTTAATAATTGTTCATAGTCATTGAATTTTTGGCCAACATTTAAATTATGTTCATTAATGTTATTTTCATTATCATCGGACATCTGTTCTGTCATCTGAAATTAAGATTAGAATATTTAAAATGTAATTATAAATAAAAATTCACACACTAATACCTTTTCTATATTTTCAATTGACACAAACAAACAACTATGACATAATAAACGATTTACACTTAACTCTTACCAAGCTACTACACCTACAGATTGAATATTATTTCACTGCAGATGGGACTCTCATACTCCACCAGCGGAAAAGACCATTTTAATACAATACTATAGGGGTGTCAGGTTTAGCTGAATGGAACGCAAACATTCTATAAATATGTAGATGAATTAAAAGTAATAGAAAGCAATGCAAGAAATAGAATTTCTCTTTTTCAACATGAGAGTAGTGGGCCTAGTGCAATTGAACCAGAAAAACCTGAAGAATTCGGTCTAATAACGAGCCGAGTTCACGTCAATTAAATAAAAACTTACAATTCAAAACTAAAATTAAATCCAACCTATGTACTTTAAATTTCATTACTTATATTTCACAAGATTGTAAATGAACTTCAATAAATAAAACTATAATTATTTATAATTGTGTAATTATTAAAATATTAATTGTAATAATTGCATATACAGTCAGTATGTATAAATAGCCTTTTGCGTATACATACTGTATGTATAAATAGCAAATTGCGTATACATACTGTATGTATAAATAGCCAATTGCGTACACATACTGTATGTATAAATAGCCAATTGCGTACACATACTGTATGTATAAATAGCCAATTGCGTACACATACTGTATGTATAAATAGCCAATTGCGTATACATACTGTATGTATAAGCAGCCAGTTGCTTACACGTACTGTATGTATAAATAGCCAATTGCGTCTACATACTGTATGTATAAATGGCCAATTGCGTACACATACTGTATGTATAAATAGCCAATTGCGTACACATACTGTATGTATAAATAGCCAATTGTGTAAACATACTGTATGTATAAATAGCCAATTGCGTACACATACTGTATGTATAAATAGCCAATTGCGTATACATACTGTATGTATAAATAGCCAATTGCGTATACATACTGTATGTATAAATAGCCAATTGCGTATACATACTGTATGTATAAGTAGCCAGTTGCTTACACATAATGTATGTATAAATAGCCAATTGCGTATACATACTGTATGTATAAATAGCCAATTGCGTATACATACTGTATGTATAAATAGCCAATTGCGTATACATACTGTATGTATAAATAGCCAATTGCGTACACATACTGTATGCATAAATATCCAATTGCGTATACATACTGTATGTATAAATAGCCAATTGCGTTCAAAACTAGGGTGCGAGAGATGTAAGAAGCTTATTGTGTACGAATGGAAGAATTACGCACGAGCCGTCAAGTGAGTGTGTAATCCATGAGTACGTAATGCTTTACAACTAGAGCGGTGTACTATACTTTTCCTTCGGTCATAATGTTACCGAATTTTATTTATGAATTTGTATCGCACTTTTAATTTTTGATGTAAGAGGTTATGTCACATTATGACAAGGTTATGACAGTTTATTATTTGTTAAACGTCAAATTAATTGTTTTTAGGTAATGTTGCCATATGGTTGTCATCGATATATTTTATATATACTTACCGCCTCTACTCCTGTTCGGTAAGTAATCTCAATCACTCACACTGGCTTGGAAAAAAATTGCGTACACCTATTTTTTTGCTGCATTGAGTCGATCTTGATTTTATCTTGTCAATTAGGATGTCAAAATTAACAGAAATTCAAATACATACTTGGTTGTTTTTTTCAAATTTTTCTTGAATATATTTGTAATTTAGTAGTACGTAAATTAAACACAATGAAGAACTTGCTCCACAATAGTTCAACCAGTGATGACAGTGACAACAATGTCAGTTTTTACATTATGTATATAGCTAAAAATTGATAAAAACTCGGTTACTTAATTTTTAAGATGTAGGCGATTTGTTTACAAGCCAGTGTACCTGTTATTTATTTGTTAAAATAGCATACTGTCTTGGAAACCCAATCGATAACATTAAAAACAAACCGATCACCGATCGTGCAAAAATAGTTATTGTCATTAAGCCGATATAAAGTAAGTAATGTACGGGCCTGAAGTTTATAAAGCCAAGTCTGTTATTTGCATATTGGCCGTGTGGCGTTCAAGATTCTTTGTAATGACATAAAATTTAGACATTTACAAATATTCTCTGAAAATTCGTTCTCCTGTCATATTGACACAGAAACGGTATGGTATTACGAAAAATATATGACGAAAACTTAGCATCTTCTATCGATAACATAATTAGTTTGCGACACTGAAAGCACACATGTTATGGTGTTTAATAAGACATGCCTAATATGTTATCATTTTTAATGAGTAGGTACTTTCTAATAAAAATATTTTATTAATTTAACTCAACACAATTTTTGAGTTTGTTCAGTTGTATCTGTCATCAGAAAACATTTGAATGGCAACAATTTCACTACTTGCGGTTTCTGGTACAATTCTATTCTATTTTGATAACTACTTCACACATGTATACTCTGCACAATATTAAAAGTAACTTATATTAGAAAGACCTATGAAACTACTCGGGTAAATTATATTTATCGATATTGTCAATAATTACATCAAATGTACCTACATACCCAGGGGCGCACACAGGGGGGCGGTCCAGTAGGTCCGGATCGCCCCTAGAATTTGACAAATATATGTATAAGAAAAATAAACATTTCATTTGCGAAACAAACAGGCAAATTCGCCGTCGTTGATATTTAACCATAGAAAATTAAAGTATTTATAGGATTAGAACACTTGCCACCCTACTGTAAAGCATACGATTATGGTTATCCACTTTTACAATAAATGAAATATTTAAATAAAAATAAAGAAATATTTAAAAATCTCAGACAAACTACAAAAAGGTAGTAATTATTTGATATTGTAGTATTTAGTGTATACAATTTTTAATTTCCTGCTTAATATTTTGTACTATAATTTTTATTTCTTCAAATTTAAATATATGTGATATATCAACTTTAATATTTTGTAATATAAAATATACACCGCCCCCCCAGCCAATTTTTTTAAAAAAGTCAATTGGACCGCCCCTAAAAATAAATCCTGTGTGCGCCCCCGTACATACCTATAACATTTTAGTCATTGTTTGTGAAATTTAAAAAGCAGACAGATTTATTTATCACGTTACAGTTCTGCGATACTTCGATATATTTAAATATCATTCCCATACCCTTAATTGAATTTATATTTTATTCGTACACCTTACAACAACACATTTGATGTATATTATGTATATTTTATTCAGTTCGCTAATTTTTCATACATTTTCAAATGAAATTATTACATTAAAGCATGAGAACTTCTTTGTGTGTTGAACGAAACATTACTTTGAAATGTTTACATATTTGATATTTTACAGGTCCTTGGGTCATACTAAACGCCATTAATTTCAGTTTTTTTAAATTCCGGTGGTGTCGCATGCTATCCTGCAGGTCCCAATTATGTACATATCCCACAAAAAGTTTAATTTAAAAATATTCTGTGATACTTGTACAGACTGGTGACCGACACAGCCGAACAAAGAACTTTAACATCTAAAATAAAATAATACTTTCGCAATTTCCTGCTTCCCTAACTATTTTAGGTAAAAAAGCTTAAAAAAAACTTGTAAAGCATATAATTCTGCAGCTGAAGCAATAATCAAAATTAGTTATATTTGCATGCTTTGTAATGGCGGAAATTAGGTACGAAAATGTCAAAAATCGCCCCAAAAATAGCGATAGCCGTAGAATTTAACAAAAAGTAACAGATATGTAATAATTTATCTGTCAAGTTACATTAGTTTATTTTTATTTGTAATTTATCTTCAAGTGAATAATTATGTATTTAAATTAATAGATAATTATTTATTTGGATATTTGAAACAGAATTTATAAATAATACTTAATAAACATAAATTAACCAAACTTGACAGATAATAGATCAGATGAAATGTTTCTGAAGCTGTGAAGTTTGTTTTATAGGAGTGGCGGGCAACCAAATATCAAAATAATTCATATCTTTACCTTACTATGTACAACTTCATCAACTTCTCAAGGCCATTACTGATGAAATAAATTTAATTGCACTTATAAATCTTTTTGTAATACCTTTTTTCAGTATAAAAGAAAAAAATTCTAAAGGCTTAACAAGTAATATTGTCTATCAAATTAATTGTCAAGATTGTCACTCTACATATATAGGTGAAGCACGGCAATATATTCAAAAAATGCGATGTGGCCAGCACATAATCTCCCATTAATTCCATGTTTAAAATAGCAGTGAGCTTTAAGTAAAGTATCACTTCCGATTGATCGTTTGTAAAAGAAATCTAATTTGTTGTTCCAATAAATAGGAAAGTCTGCAATACGAAATTTTTGATATTTTAATATGTTTTTCCTCGAAAATCTGTTAAGAGCTCCAAATTAAGTACCACTTCCGCTTTATCATATAAGTAAAGTCAAAATCTAATACATATGTTGTTTCAAATTATACACGAGTTTTAAATACCAAAATTGATAAGTTTTGGATCATGTTTTAAGTAAAGTATCACTTCAGATTTATTAATTCTAGCCAAAATGCAATATGTTACTCCCCTTCGTATAAAAATCTTAAATACGAAATTTGGCAAGTTTTGGAATATATCATAATATATTTTTCACGAAAATCTATTCAGAGCTTCAAGTAAAGTATTACTTCCGGTTTATCAATTTTAGTCAAAGTCTAATATATTGTTCCATTTCATATAGAATTCTTAAATGCTGAATTTAAAATGTTTTTCAATATATCAGTATATTTTTCACGAAAATCTGTTCCGAACTTCAAGTTAACTATCACTTCCGGTTTATTAATTTTAGCCTTAATCTAATATGTTATTTCTCTTGGTATGAAAGTATTAAATACTAAAACTGAAAAGTTTTGGCTTTTATTGTAATATAATTTTTCATTAAAAACTGTTACGGGCTTCAAATAAAGTATCACTTCCGGTTGTCCAATTTTACCCAAAATGTAATCAACTCTTTATATAAATGTAGAAAACATAAATAAGGAAAATAGAAATTTTCGGAAGTTTATTGTAAGAGTTATCGTGGAGGAAAAAATCGTCAGACACACACTCACGCATACCCACACACACAAACACACACACACAAACGCGCACACGCGCACGCGCACCCGCACACGCGCACGCGCAATCGCACACGCACACGCACACGCACCCGCACACGCACACGCACACACAAACACACACACACAAACACAAACGCGCACGCGCACACGCGCACGCACACGCACACGCGCACACACACACACACACACACACACACACACACACACACACACACACACACAGACATCGTAAAAATAGTAAAAACGTGTTGTGGAGCCCCTAATTCGAGCTTATATACTGAAAACTCACCATCGAATTTTTGGACCGATAACATTACCTCCCACAACATGAATAACATTTAAAAAATGATAATAATACACATATTTCATATTCCTATAACACGATTTAGATATCAAAAACTACAAAATAGTTCATTACGAAACCAATATAAACAAGAGATTGTTCTTAGTAAGTTGTTATATTAGTTTAGATAACAAAACAATTAACGTAAAATCAGATTATAATTAATAAAAAACTTTATATCTCAATATTAAACTTTTCTGTTCCCTAAAAAAAAATTGAATTTCGTGTTTTTGACGGGTCAAAATTCAGAATGGGTTGTCATTCAGTTTCCTGTTTTCACAGTAGATGGTTGGTTCTGTATTTAATGTGTGGGTGTGGGTGTGTGTATGAGTATGTGTGCGCGTGCGTGCGTGCGTGCGTGTGTGTGTGGGTAACCGATAGTGATACTTTACTTGAAGCCTATAAATGTTCTTAATGAACTATATTAAAATATAAACCAAAACTTTTCAATTCTAGTATTTAAGACTATCATAACAAGGGGAATAACATATTAGATTTTGGCTAAAATTAATAAACCGGAAGTGATACTTTACTTCAAGCTCTGAACAGATTTTCGTAAAAAATATATTATGATATATTCACAAACTTTTAAAATTTAGTATTTGAGACTTTTATATGAAAGGAAACAACATCTTCGATATTGGGTAAAAATTGAAAACCCGTAAGTTACATTTTACGTAAAGCTCTTAACAGATTTTCGTGAAAAATATATTATTATATATTCCAAAACTTTTGAAGTTTGGTGTTTAAGACTTATAGATTAATGAGAACGACGTATTAGATTTTTTCTTAAATTTATAAACCGCAAACGATATTTTACTTGAAGCTCTGAACAGATTTTCGTGAAAAATATATTATGATATATTCCAAAATTGTCAAATTTGGTATTTAACACTTTTATATGAAGGGGAGTAACATATTTGATTTTGGCTAAAATTGATAAAACGGATGTGATACTTTATTTGAAGCTCTGAACATATTTTCGTGAAAAATATTGATGCAATACAAAACTTATCAAAATTTGGTATTTCAGACTTTTAATGAAAACGACATATTAGATTTATTTCAAAAATTGATAAACCGCAAGTTGTACTTTACAGAAAGCTATAAACATATTTTCGTGAAAAAATATATTAAAACATGATCCAAAACTTATCAAATTTAGTATTTAAAACTCGTGTATAATTTGAAACAACGTATTAGATTTTAACTATACTTATATTATAAACCGGAAGTGGTAGTTAATTTGGAGCTCGTAACAGATTTTTGAGAAAGACAAAATAAAATATAAATAAATAAATAAATACATCAAGGCATATCACCCATTGCTGGGTGCGCCAATCTGTTTTGTATGCAGATATCGGTAATGATGATGACATATTTGTACCGTGCGGGCGCTTACCAGGCGTCCCCTCACAGGCACTCATTACTTAGAGTGCACCATTTAAAATTCGAAATATTTGGCGTCGGTTGGGATCGAACCCGGTTTACCAGATTTGCGACCAGGCACTCAGGCACGAGGCCCATATAATAATATATGATCCAAAATTTCTTATTACAGACTTTTCTATTTATTGGAACAATAAATTAGATTTTGTTTACAAATGATCAACCGGAAGTGATACTTTACTTAAAGCTCATTGCTATTTTAAACATGGAATTGACGGGAGGTTATGTTTTGGCCACATTAGATTTTTTTTTGTAACTCATTCATAGAATTTTGACTATATGTAATTTACTTGGTCTGGTAAGTTAACTTAATTTTTATTATAACAATTTATAGCTAATATTATGGGGTTCGTGGCCGCGTGCCTGAGTGTCAGGTCGCGAATCTGGGAAACCGGGTTCGATCCCGACCGACGCCAAATATTTCGAATTTTAAATGGCACAAAATTGACCCCTGTGGTGCACTCTCCACGCCAGCAATGAGTGCCCGTGAGGTGACGCCAGATAAACGCCCGCACGGTACAAATATGTCATCATCATTACCGATATCTGCGTACAAAGCAGATTGGCACACTCAGCAATGGGTAATATGCCGTGATGATATATTTATGTATTTTATTTTATTTATAGTTATTATAGATATTATTTATTGTACGACAGACTTGATAATGACCTTAACCAAGGCCGAAATGTCGTTAAATATTTATTGACAACAATAAACTTTTAAAAACTACGTTGAAGCTTTAATCCGAAAAAACTCATATTAAAAGAATCGGATGTGGCCAGCGCATTACCTTCCGTCAGTTCTATGTATTTTATACAAATTTCATACAGAAAGTTCCTTGCAAAATATTCTATTTCTTCCATCTTCGTAAAAATAGTAAAATCGTATTTTAGGGACCCTAAAACGTGCTTATTCATTAAAACCTCACCACCCAATTTTTTGACCAAAGACACCTCCCTTACCTAAAGGTGACGGAACGTAAAAATGATAGATAATGCATTTGTTTATTTTGTTGTGAAATTCGATGGCTTTTGCTGCTTTTGTTGTGATTTTCGATATTTTCATATCTAATATCTGTCGTTACAATTCATGCAAAACTAATTTTGCTTATTTAGTCAGATGTAGAATTTTATTATCTACAAGTTTTATTTGCAGTTTTTTTTACCTAAAATAATTTGGGAAGCAGAATATTACGAAGTATGATACTACATGTTAAAGTCCTATGTTCGGCTGTACCGGGCACCCTGTATGTATATTTGTGTGAATAATTAAACTTGAATTATTAAAGTTTTTTATGTGATCTTTCATGAAACAAGAACAACTTTACTTTAAATTCCGTAACTTCCATCTAAGTTTGCATAAATAAACATTATTAATGCCTTGTTTTTAAAGAAGCTGTGCTGAAAAATACTTCGCATTTACTCGACCAACTAACCTAGATTTAGATTTACTTATCTGTGAATGCAGCCAGACGATAGTTGCCATGTCTCTCTTACCACAACACGGCAGCTCTTTTTCGCTTCTTCCATCTGATTTGTTCTTTTCCAGACGCTAATCTTTATCTACTTTATACTCAAGATCTCTGTAGCAAATAAATGTATCAAGGAGTTAATCAAAGGGATGACATTAACGAGAACGAATGTTACAAAAATATAAATAAATTACTATCAGTATATTTCATAACATACCTTTGCATATAGCAAAAACAAAATGCAGAAGGTACAGGATATACTTTTTTCATACAATAATAAATAAATATATAATTATGGTTTATTACTGATATTTGGATATATAAATATGGAGTCGACTTCTAATATATGTTACAAAGGTTTTGAGGAAAATTTTGCCCTAAATTTTATTACAAAACAAGGTCTAATCTAGTTGTCATGATACATGATAGTTGAATTATAATATACCTTGTTAATATTACCAGAAATAGTTTCGAAAGATGTTACACAAACTTGAAATAATCATATCTATCTATGGGTTATTTGGACAGATAGCCGAAACGTAAAATTGTTAACGTTTTTGGAAATCAAAATACTGGACGGACGACTATTTACCGAACTATACGGGAATATGAAGAAAGTACAGTACAAGTATGTATTAATTTACCAAAAAATGGGCGACCCGAACTTTTACCCCCAAATCGAATCAGCAGAGTCATTTAAAGTGCTCAAGACAAAATCGGACATCAACGCACAAATTAACTCGACAATTTTGAATTTTAAGATGATTGTTAGCACAACTTGGTTTAAAAATGATTTAAAATTTAAAAAATCCGATGTGGCCAGCACATTACCTTCCGTCAGTTCTATGTATTTTGTACAAATTCCATACAGAAAGTTCCTTGCTAAAGATGTACTTTACCTTCCGGCAGTTGCATCTATTTTATGCAAATTCCATACAGAAAATTTATAGCAAAAGATCCTATATTTCCAGTAAAATTATAAGACAAATACACTATGTCAATTTCACTTGATACTGACATCTTTCAATCAAAATTTTCTTAATATAGTAGCTGTTTCCATAGCTATTGCTACTTTATGAAATTTAATTTCTTTATAATTTTTTAACTCTATACCCATTTAATATTAAGTATAAAATGCAGTCAAATATAATAACATTAAATGTGAAAAAATGATATTTAACATAGTTTTTTCAAGAAAAACTGTTAAAATCTTCAAATGAGGGTACTTCCGGTTGTCCAATTCTAATCAAAATCTAATCAGCTCTTCACATGGATGTAACGAAGGGAAATACGAAAGAATTATAATTTTTAGAATTGTAGTATGGAAGTTATCGTAGACGAAGTTATCGTAGACGAAAATTTTGTTACACACACACACACACACACACACACACACACGCACACACACACACACACACACAGACACAGACACACATACATACATACACACACACACATACAGACATCATCGTGAAAATAATAAAATCGTATTCTAGGGACCCTAAAACGTGCTTATTCATCAAAAACTCACCACCGATTTTTTTGACTAAAGACAATACCTTCCTTACCTAAAGGTGACGGAAGGTAAAAAGAAATAATGTGATCAAATAGACTGCGGCCCATCCCGCCCAGCTTGAGCGATTCTCCAAATGCTGCAGGGCGTGCAAAGCATTAAAATTCAAAATTTTATAAAAAAAAAACATAGTGAAAGAGATAGAGAGAATGAGAGAGAGTATATTTTCCATATGTTTTTAGGCTGGATTGATTAACGACTTTAGGGCATTTTTTAGTAGAAAAGTGTACAATTATGGCAGGGAATACAAAATGAACAACTTACACACAAGAATAATTTTGACGATCCGGAATGTAGATTTAACATCGTCGAGAGAAAAATGAGACAAGGTATTAAAAACTGCAAAGCATTAAAGATAATGGTCACCTATCACTGTTGTAAAATTAGATTTCTTATCTCATTACTTTATACGAACAAACCCATAAGTCAAAGTTTCATTAAAAAAATAATTCTATTTGATAAAAAGGTCTAAACTTTTTCTCAATACTTTTCTTACACACGTTATGTTTTACACTTATGTATTATATGCTTATTTTAAAACAATATATACTTATACTGTTTTTCCCACCCACAAAAGATATATGAAAAATACCTAACTTTTTACCTCTCGGTAAGAGAGGTATTGAATTCATGCTAAAAATCGCACATCCAGATTTTAGTGAATAAGCACGTTTTAAGGTGCCTAGAATCCGATTATAACATTTTTACGGTGATGTCCGTATGTGTGTGAGGATGTGCGTGTGGATGTGTGTGTGTGGATGTTAAATCCACGATTTCTCAAATACTATAAGACTTAAGACATTTTTAACTACGAATTCCTCAATCTAACAAAAATGGGAAGAGTTGATTAAGTTTTGGTAACAATTGGACAACCGGAAGTAGTAGTTACAAGAAAAAAATCATCTAAATATTATTTATCGAAAATTTATGTAAATACTTATATTAAAGAACCTTAAATTCTATATTCGATAAATATAAATTCATTATTATATCTTCTATAGATTTAGAGATAAAGAAGTGCATATAAAATAATTTGATGTAAAAATTCTCAAGGCAAGAAATTCAAATGTTTGAAATTGACACATAAATGTCACTGTCAAAAATATTTGTATGCCATTGTCAAAAATATTTGTACATCATTATGAAGATTATGAAAATAAAAGAAAATCAACAACACAAAAGAATATACGTGAAAAAGAATATAAAAGGAATTTGCAAAAAAAATACGAATATAAAGAAAAAGAAAAGGTAAGTAGGAAAAGAAAATTTCAGGATATTGAATATAAAGAAAATGTATTGAGACTGTACTCTCTATTATCATGATTATTATTTATTTGTTTATTTATGCATTTATTTGTTTGTTTATTTATTTATCTATGCACTTACAATAACCAAACAATTATACTGTTAATGTTCTTATTAGGATTCGTTGCAAGTGACATTTGTAGTTAGTATTTAATTGCGATGGCCATGGCATAAAAATATTGTTGCATATGTGTTCTTTGTTTCTAATGCTCAGGGTAAGGGTTGACGCCAGGCAGACGCGCGAGACGCAGACTCGTGACACTTCTACACAGGGCTAGCTAGGGCCATCTGGCAATCCGTACCTGATAAAGAGCGATGACAAACTTATGATGTTCTAGGACATTCCTCGAGCCACCCAACCACCCACTCACACCGGTGGCGGGGAGGTGCAACCCTCACCCCCGAAACGCCTATGATCGGAAGGAGGCAAGAGGGATATTTTGGTTTAAATACGGGGATAAACGCTGTATTCGGCAGTCTGGTTTCGGCCAGACTCACAGACCTTGGACCTCTGGCATGGTTGACATGTTGGGTAACCCAAGGCTCTGAACTCATCGAACTTTTACACTTGGCTTGTCCGAGGTAAGTTCTAAGTCTACCTACGACTCTGTTTCCAATACCGTTTCTTACTTTCCGCCCATTCAGCTGCTATGGCTAGCCAGGCACGTTTGGGCACCTCCACCATTTTTCCTCCCATACAATTACGTTTATGGCTAGCCAGGCACGTTTGAGAACCTCCACTACTTTCCGCCCACTCAGCTGCTATGCCTAGCCCGGCACGTTTGGGCACCTCCGCCATTTTTTCCTCCCATCCAGTTGCTATGGCTAGCCAGGCACGTTTGGGAACCTCCACCACTTTCCGCCCACTCAGCTGCTATGGCTAGCCAGGCACGTTTGGGCACCTCCACCATTTTTCCTCCAATACAATTACGTTTATGGCTAGCCAGGCACGTTTGGGAACCTCCACTACTTTCCGCCCACTCAGCTGCTATGGCTAGCCCGGCACGTTTGGGCACCTCCGCCATTTTTTCCTCCCATCCAGTTGCTATGGCTAGCCAGGCACGTTTGGGAACCTCCACCACTTTCCGCCCACTCAGCCGATATGGCTAGCCAGGTACGTTTGGGCACCTCCACCATTTTTCCTCTCATCCAGTTGCTATGGCTAGCTAAGCACGTTTGGGAACCTCCACCACTTTCCGCCCACTCAGCTGCTATGGCTAGCCAGGCACGTTTGGGCACCTCCACCATTTTTCCCTCCCATCCAGTTGATATGGTTAGCCAGGCACGTTTGGGAACCTCCGCCACTTTCCGCCCACTCAGCTGCTATGGCTAGCCAGGCACGTTTGGGCACCTCTACCATTTTCCTCCCATCCAGTTGCTATGGCTAGCTATTACCCACCCTTGCCCTGAGTGGATAATAATTATGGTAAACGATACAAGTACAAAAACTATAAAACTGGGCGACAACGTTAATTTATGGACGATACGAAAAATCTTGCTACTATGCCCAGATTTTAAGCCCGTGAAAGGAATGGCGAGAGCGGCGTAACTCAGTGGTAGATTAGGGGTGAGTTTTACGTAAAGAAAAGGAAAAGGGCGCCAGTCGAAATAAAATTCAGCCCCTCTCAACCGAACGTGTTTCGACGCACGGCACGGAACTGGGAAAATGCGGCAATAAGGAAATATAGTGATGTTAACGGTAATGATAATAGGGGAGTGTACTTCGAACATAAACTCGGTACGTAAAATAAAACGAATATTTAATAGCCGTACTTCTACAAACATAAAAACCTTAAGTCCGGTTCGCGGGAACATTCAAATAATTTAGTAACAAGGCAACACTGACTTGTGCGCTTCTGCGAGCGGTTGGTATTGACAAAAAAGTAACTAATATTCCAAGATGGCGCGGCGGTGATGTGTATGCGTCTTTGGCCAAAGAATACGCGTCAATCGCAGTAAATAAACAACTTGTACCGTATTCTAACCTAAACGAAGTCGTTCGCAGATTCGTACTCCAGTTTACAAATGAATTAAATATACAAGTCGACCGCGAATCGGCTTGGTAAACAATGGTGTACGTTGAACAATTATATAAAGCGTAAGTACAACTAATATAGATGATCGATCTTGACATTACATAATAAACATGAATGCAGGTTATGAAATATGACAGTGTGTTTGAAATAAATGAGTTGAACAACAGGGAAGCCGTTGTCCCAATAAATAACATGGAATAATAAAGTGAAAAGACTCTTATCTGGTCGCTGGGTTGACACGGCTGGCTGTGGATGTGGAGGCGACAGATGACACCAAAAGCTCCAATCGCAGACGAGGTGTGCGCAGATAGCCAAACCAGGTTGCACCAGGTGGTTTCCTTACAAGTACAGGAAACTGTGATGGCGAATAGTGGTAGTAACTTCCAGATAATCAGTCGTAGGCGTCAAACAGCACAGGTATTTCATCAACGGAAGCTGAACAATCAACCTTGAGGTTCGATACGTGATGTACAATTCGTGATCGATGTATACAACGTCTCAATCGATGGGGAGACGTCACGATAGACGTAGCGAGAATAAAATCGATAATTGTACACGTAAACGTGACAAGACGGTAACGTCAAAAGAACGTAACTCGAAAATAAAACCAAAAATAAAAAAAAGCCTAAAAAGAACGATTATTGTTAGAACTCGAGGCGATGAAAATATAGAGAACGGTAAGTAAATCACAAGTGCAAACTCACCTTAGCTAGTGGGCGGCTTTAAAAGTAAATTCTGTTGCAGGACTGTGTGTATTAAATCCCGAATACACGGAGGAACCACTCTGTTCCAGAAAATTAGTTGCCGTACAAAAATTCCCTCACACGAGGATAATATTTCGATAAACGATAAAAACGGTAACTTCAGCGACACCAAAATTGTACGTGCAACTCCACAGGCTGCTAACGAAGAAGACTTGAAAAATGAAGATTTTTCAATCCTTTACCAATAAACATGTTAAATCTTTGCACAAGCGTCGGTGGAGGTCGTTCACCTGGCCTTGAGAATGAACTAGCTGAGTGGGTCAAGATGACGAAGACGACCGCAACGCGGGGACGTCATCAAGGTTGACTAAGAAGTAGGCGTAAGAGAAATCGACATGTAACAACCCCACCCTTACCTCCATAGGAAATTTTCTCTGAAAATTTCCGAAGACTGTGCCTCGAACACTAACTAACAGACCGACAAAACATAACAAAAATAATCCTAAATCGAAACCTAAATCTATAACCAATGTCCATAGCTGAAGTAGTTGGCAACGAAAGCGGTAAGTAAACAACGATGACGATAACTAGGTCGGTTCATGATCGTGGGGATGTGCTTTCAGGTCTTTGCTGCTCCAGGTTCCGCGCAAGACGTTATCCTGAAGATCCTTGAGCTGGTACGTGTCGGTGGAGAGTCTTTTATGTATCATAAATGGTCCGATGTACTTGTCTGCCAGTTTCGCCGTGTAGTATTGCGCGGCGTTGGACAAGACGTAGTTCTTCCTCCACACCAGCTGATTGGGGTAGAAAGACACTTCACGATGACGTAAATCATATCTCGCTTTAGCGCTTACGTAAGATTTCTGTAAGCGAGTTCTCACATCGTTATATAATTTGCTGAAACTACATGCCCTACTTTTTAGTTCGTCATGGTCCCTCTTAAATTTTATGTCTTCGTCGAGCTTCGCTTCTACGTCGTCATTACCCATGAGCACAGCCTCACGCCCGAAATTTATAAAGTATGGAGTGTGTCCTGTTACTTCATGTTTAGCTGTACGAAGAGCACACGCAACTTTGGGTAAGTATTTGTCCCATTCTCGATGATTGTCTGACACATATGAAATCAACATCGTTTTCAGGACTCGGTTGATGCGCTCCGTCGGATTAGCTTGTGGATGGTAAAGCGATGTATAAGACGACTTAATGTTATACGAGTCGAGAAGTCTCGTATATTCACGTGACCGAAACTGAACTCCATTATCCGAAATTATGGTACGTGGTGCACCAAACATCAATATGACGTCATTCTCCAAATGACGCACGACGCTCTGGGCCGTAGCCTTCCTAAGGGGGAAACACAAGCTGAATTTGCTAAAACAGTCAGCGACTACAAATACATAATTATATCCGTGCGATGATCTCGGTAAGGGGCCAATAATATCGGCGCAAATAACCTCCCAAGGCCTGGAAATCAGTGAGTGGCCACCCATTCGTCCAGGGGGCGTTCTCTGCACTGGTTTGGCTTTAATACACGTCACACAGCAACGCACGTATTTCGTGATATCAGCACGCCAATAGTAAGACTGCGCAACACGATGAAAGGTCTTAAATCCACCAAGATGACCACTAGTGGGAACATCGTGACATTGCGACATGATCATTCTTCGTTTGTCCTTCGGCACAACCAACTTCCACTGATGTACTCCTCCAGATAATTCTGACCAATCCTGTTTTACGAACTTATACAACTTGCCATCTGTGACACGGAAATCAGGTAAACGTTCGGGATTTCGTAAAACAGTGTCGTAAATTTTTCTATACCATGTATCATTGGTTTCAGATCCCTTGATAACATCAATATGCGGTACGGAACGAGTAAGGGCATCTGGAACCACATGTTCTTTACCAGGTCGGTGGATTATCGTGAAGTTGTACTGCTGCAAGCGGACGGACCAACGAGCAAGACGACCGGTCGGATTCTGTAAGTTGGAAAGCCATTTCAAGGAAGCGTGATCGGTAATTACAGTAAAATGACTTCCTTCGATATAAGGGCGTAATTTCTCAATCGCAAACAAAACAGCTAGACATTCTTTTTCGGTAGTCAAGAAATTTCGTTCTTGACGTGTCAATGACCTACTTAAATAAGCGATAACTTTATCACCATCATCGTGCTCTTGCGTGAGCACAGCACCGATTCCAAAATCCGAAGCATCAGTCTGCACTACAAATTCTTTCTCAAAATTTGGACATGATAATACAGGAGCGGAAATAAGACAGTTTTTGAGCTGGTTCCATGACTCTTCACAGCGAGAATCCCAAGCAAATTTAATGTTCTTGCGCAAGAGGTTGGTGATTGGCGCAATAATCGTCGAGAAGTTTGGGATGAAGCGGCGGTACCAAGACGCCATTCCCACGGCACGACGTACTTCTGACGTATTTCTCGGCGCTGGGAACTCTACTATAGCGCGAACTTTCTCGGGATCGACATGAAGACCAAACTTGTCTATTACGTAACCGAGATATTTAAGCTCGTCACGGCAAAAGTTACATTTCTCTTTGCTTAAGGTAAGTCCTGCATCCATCAGTCGCTTTAAGACGATCTCTAAAATTTCCAAATGTCTTTCATAGGTGTCTGATACGATGATGATGTCGTCTAGGTACACGAACACATACGGCTGTAGATCGTGACCTAGAACGCCGTCAATAAAACGCTGCCAAGTGGCCGGAGCGTTATGTAGGCCAAACGATAGTCTCTTAAACTGGAATAAACCACGATTGGGTACTGTAAAAGCAGTATAAGGACGAGAACCTGTTTCCAGCGGTATTTGCCAATAGGCTGACTTAATGTCGAGAGAGGATAAAAACTTAGCGTCCCTTAACTTGTCTAAAGTCTCGCTAATATACGGTAAAGGGTAAGCATCTCGAGTGGTGACTCCATTTAACTTGCGGTAATCTACACAAAATCTATAACTGCCATCCTTTTTAGGTACTAGGAGGATAGGTGAAGACCAAGGGCTGTTTGAGCGTTCTATAATGTCGTGCTTCAACATCTCCTCTAACTCTTCTGCATAGCCGGTGATATGGGGTAGTATCTCTGCTTGATAGGTGGGCTATCCGTACGTATAACATGCGATACTAAGCTCGTGCAACCAATCTGATCCGGTTGTGTGTTGCAAAACATCTTGTCAATCAGCGAGCTCAGTTGTTGTTCCTGTGTGGAGTATAATGCAGAGCGTGACGTAATTACTTCATTGAAAACGGCAGGTGGTTCAGCAGAGAACGTCCAGTCTCCTCTACGTAAATCTGGCACGATACCCATAGTTCTCCAAAAATTTGTGCCAAGAATCAACTCATGCGGAAGCTCCGGGACGACGAGAACATCTACAACTTTAACTGTCTCTCTCAAACGAAATGGAACGGTAATACTGCCTAAACAACGACAACGTTGCCCATTCGCTACGGTACAATACGAAATACTTTTCTTAATCGGTAAATTTATATGACGTAAACGATCCCAACCTGCTTTACCAATAATTGTGCATGAAGCACCTGAATCTAACAGACCGAGAAACGGTTCATCATAAATATGGACATTTAAATAAGGACGTTCGTCATCCTTCGCGTGAGCGATAATAAAATCAAGGACGTGATTAACTGGAGTCGATTTGAAATCAGGGTGCCGCGAGAAACGACTCACTTCCGCGGCTTGTTCGCGTTTCCCGAACACGTAGGACAGGTATTCACCGTGAAATTTACTTTTCCGCATCGGTAACAGTACATTTTACGCTGTCTTAAATCACAGCCTGCAGCGCGGTGTCCTGGCTGATCGCAGTTCCAACACTTACGTGAGTGTGGATTAGGCGTGGCTTTCTGTGTGTCCTGATTTCGAGGATTTTCGGGACGAGAATCGATAGGAGCAGCTTGATGTTCGCTGTCCGCATATACGTACGCTAGATCTGGCTCGTAAGATTGTCCACGGCGAGGTGGAGGTACGTATGCTTCAACTGACACTTTTCTTGCTTCTAATTTGCGACATAACTGTAGCAGGTGCGGTACGGATTCGACGTCAATAAGGCCAAGCTGAGTTTGGTAGAATGGTGCGATATTCCGCAGCAGTATTCGTAGCTTCTGCTTCTCGGAGAGTTTCGCTCGTAGACGTGAGAACAGTGTCGTCATTGCTGCAATGTAAATCCCTATGGGTTCACGAGGCCCTTGGGTACGTCTCTTAATCTCATCTACTAGCTTCTCCTCATAGTCAATAGGCTGGAATTCTTCCCGTAAGCCTTCTATCAACTCATTCCATGAGGTAAAGGTCTGCTTATTCGCCCTATACCACATTAACGCTGTTCCTTCCAGCAGGTCGACAGAGGTATGCAGCAGCTCGTCACGTGATACATTTCTTGCAACCCGTAATTCGTCGACTCTTTCAACGAAAGCGTTCACCGACATTTGTCTTGTGTCGCCCGAGAATTTAAAACCCTATTTGGATACGGGTACCGATTTTATCGTCATTCGAGCTGGAGGGGGATCTGAATCTGTATCCGAGCTTTATGTTCTCGAATCGTGTTAAGAAAACTAGTCTCGTCAATAGCGGTAGAATTTCTCTTAAATGTTTTAGCACTTGATTTCAACTCAGATTCGAGAATTGCTAATCTTACTAACAGTTGAGACCGCTTTGCGCGATCTTCATCAGATAAAGGTTCGCTATTATTAACACGACCGACGGCATGCGCAATTTTCGTAATAATCTTTCGATATTCCGGTGATGACTTTAATCCGGCAAATTCTCGTATCATTTTACTAATCTCATTCATTTTCTCTTCCAGAGCGATCACATCTTGTTCAAACTTAAAAGGGTACTTAGGTCGTGTAAACGAAGCATTGTGTTCTATTTTGAGAACACTACGTAAAGATTTCCTCATTTGGTCGCAAGAACTCTCTGCTTCGGCAATGCCTCTAACCTTAACTTCGTGTGTCAGTTCATCCTTCGACAACCTGTTAATCTCATATTTTCCGTCCATGATCGTAACTTCAAATATAATTTCCGAAAAACAATAAATAACTAACTAACTAATCCTAAACCCAAAACTGTACCTAAAAGTATTCTAAACCTTCCTAAAATTATCCGAAACTAAACTAAAACTAACTAAAGCGAAATAAACTATCCAAAAATCGAAACTGTTTTTATTCTCCGATACGATAACGAAATGACACTAAATGTTTGTTGGCAGAACACCCTATTAACAAAAAAAATCCTTAAGCGAAAGTCCACGTTGGATATAACAAGGCCCTTGAGTTGGGCAAAAACAAAGAAAATGGCCGGTACGTTGGGCAAAACCAAAAAAATGGCCGGTACGTTGGGCAAAACCAAAGAAAATGGCCCCACGTTGGGCGCCACTTTTTATTACCCACCCTTGCCCTGAGTGGATAATAATTATGGTAAACGATACAAATACAAAAACTATAAAACTGGGCGACAACGTTAATTTGTGGACGATACGAAAAATCTTGCTACTATGCCCAGATTTTAAGCCCGTGAAAGGAATGGCGAGAGCGGCGTAACTCAGTGGTAGATTAGGGGTGAGTTTTACGTAAAGAAAAGGAAAAGGGCGCCAGTCGAAATAAAATTCAGCCCCTCTCAACCGAACGTGTTTCGACGCACGGCACGGAACTGGGAAAATGCGGCAATAAGGAAATATAGTGATGTTAACGGTAATGATAATAGGGGAGTGTACTTCGAACATAAACTCGGTACGTAAAATAAAACGAATATTTAATAGCCGTACTTCTACAAACATAAAAACCTTAAGTCCGGTTCGCGGGAACATTCAAATAATTTAGTAACAAGGCAACACTGACTTGTGCGCTTCTGCGAGCGGTTGGTATTGACAAAAAAGTAACTAATATTCCAAGATGGCGCGGCGGTGATGTGTATGCGTCTTTGGCCAAAGAATACGCGTCAATCGCAGTAAATAAACAACTTGTACCGTATTCTAACCTAAACGAAGTCGTTCGCAGATTCGTACTCCAGTTTACAAATGAATTAAATATACAAGTCGACCGCGAATCGGCTTGGTAAACAATGGTGTACGTTGAACAATTATATAAAGCGTAAGTACAACTAATATAGATGATCGATCTTGACATTACATAATAAACATGAATGCAGGTTATGAAATATGACAGTGTGTTTGAAATAAATGAGTTGAACAACAGGGAAGCCGTTGTCCCAATAAATAACATGGAATAATAAAGTGAAAAGACTCTTATCTGGTCGCTGGGTTGACACGGCTGGCTGTGGATGTGGAGGCGACAGATGACACCAAAAGCTCCAATCGCAGACGAGGTGTGCGCAGATAGCCAAACCAGGTTGCACCAGGTGGTTTCCTTACAAGTACAGGAAACTGTGATGGCGAATAGTGGTAGTAACTTCCAGATAATCAGTCGTAGGCGTCAAACAGCACAGGTATTTCATCAACGGAAGCTGAACAATCAACCTTGAGGTTCGATACGTGATGTACAATTCGTGATCGATGTATACAACGTCTCAATCGATGGGGAGACGTCACGATAGACGTAGCGAGAATAAAATCGATAATTGTACACGTAAACGTGACAAGACGGTAACGTCAAAAGAACGTAACTCGAAAATAAAACCAAAAATAAAAAAAAGCCTAAAAAGAACGATTATTGTTAGAACTCGAGGCGATGAAAATATAGAGAACGGTAAGTAAATCACAAGTGCAAACTCACCTTAGCTAGTGGGCGGCTTTAAAAGTAAATTCTGTTGCAGGACTGTGTGTATTAAATCCCGAATACACGGAGGAACCACTCTGTTCCAGAAAATTAGTTGCCGTACAAAAATTCCCTCACACGAGGATAATATTTCGATAAACGATAAAAACGGTAACTTCAGCGACACCAAAATTGTACGTGCAACTCCACAGGCTGCTAACGAAGAAGACTTGAAAAATGAAGATTTTTCAATCCTTTACCAATAAACATGTTAAATCTTTGCACAAGCGTCGGTGGAGGTCGTTCACCTGGCCTTGAGAATGAACTAGCTGAGTGGGTCAAGATGACGAAGACGACCGCAACGCGGGGACGTCATCAAGGTTGACTAAGAAGTAGGCGTAAGAGAAATCGACATGTAACATAGCCAGGCACGTTTGGGAACCTCCACCACTTTCCGCCCATCCAGATGCTATGGCTAGCCAGGCACGTTTGGAGAACCTTCATACCATCCACCCTATTCACCTAATTTGGCTCCCTTTTTCAGTTACGATGAACTTAACTTGGACAAGCACTGTATTATGATTGATTGTTGTCACAATGATATAATTAATTTATATCTATATGACCTAATATTGGTTGCCAATCAAACGTAATTTTGCGAGTCTCGCTGCTTTGCAGCCACCTACGCTCAAAATGTGTGCCGTTTCAGCACCGAACGCTGGCATGTGCACGTTCACTTGGGTATCACTTAACAATTTACACCCTGACGGGTACGACACAGGTACTCGTCGGGATAGACAGTATGGCGACACAGTCGCATACTGTAGACGCCTCGGCTATGCCGGGCGGCCTGTACAAATGGTGAGGCCGGTCCAGCGGCGAACCAGGATTGTGTTGCTAACTCCACGCTTTCAATACAAAAGCAGGCCGGCGGCGACGCCGAGCGTCATGGCAGTTCGGATGAAACTCCGAACTTACCAAACTTACACACTCACCTTCACTTACACCATTACGTTTATAATTGACTATCAATATACAGGTCGAATTAAAGCATTATTTTCAATGTTGTTAATATTAAATTGTTGGGACAACCCTTATGTATTACTATGTTTAATTTGTTATAAATTATTTGTTTAAATTGTGTCTCGATGTCTCTCTGTACGAGATTTTTGCTGTGATTTCCCTCGCACGTAAGGCGAATGCCAGAGAGCGGACCTTCCCACAGCAGGGTGTCATGTTCAAACCCTTACACCCGACCATATTTCTCATATTATTTACTATTTGCTTTCATGGTTAATTTTCAATAAATGCACAAAGATAGACAAATTCTGTCTGCTTTTTGGAGAGAAAATTATTCTTTAATTACGTCAAATACCTATCCCGATTCCTCCACTTTTAACAGCTACTCTATATTACGAACCAGGTAAAGGGTTACTTATTAAATATAAACACAACGTAGGGTAAGTACAACCTTCTATTAGACGAGGCCAAGGTCATGGGTATAGTATGTCGCGTTACAGTATGTATTGTACATAATTTATATTAAAATATCCCATAGATTTTGAAAATATACGTGAGAATTATTTTGCAGTGAGACATGAATATATGTATTTGTAGTTAAAAATATTTTTCGTTTTATGTGTACAACCAGGTAAAATATCTGGCGAGAGGTTATGGCTGGCCACATCTAATTTTTTATTTGATAATTTATTAATTTAATTCTCACTTAAGTCCTAAAAAGAATCTGATGTGGCCAACACATGACCTCCCGTCAATTTTATGTTTGAATTAGCAATGAACTTTAAGTAAAGTATCACTTCCGGTTGATCGTTTATAAACAAAATCTAATTTGTTGTTCCAATAAATAGAAAAGTCTGTAATACCAAATTTTGGATTATTTTTTATTATGTTTTTCTTCGAAAATCTGTTAAGAGCTCCAAATTAAGTACCACTTCCGGTTTATCATATAGGTATAGTCAAAATCTAATGTTTTTTCTAATTATAAACGTGTTTTAAATACCAAATTTGAGAGGTTTTGGATTATGTTTTAATATATTTTTTCAAGAAAATCTGTTTATAGATTCCTGTAAAGTAGTACTTCCGGTTTATCAATTTTAGAAAACATGTAATATGTCGTTCTCATCAATATAAAAGTCTTGAATACTAAATTTGAATAGTTTTGTATCGTATCAATGTTTTTCACGATAATCGGTTCAGAGCTTTAAATAAAGTATCACTTCCGGTTTATCAACTGTATCGAAAATCTAATATGTTTTTCCCCTTCATATAAAAGTCGTAAATACTAAATTATCAAGTTTTGGAGTATATCGTAATAAATTTTTCAGGAGAATCTGTTCAAAGCTTCAAGTAAAGTGTTACTTCGGTTTGATTAATTTTAGCCAAAATCTAATGTTATTTCCCATGATATAAAAATCATAGTATATTTTTCACGAAAATCTGTTCCGAGCTTCAAGTAAACTATCACTTCCGGTATATTAATTTTAGCCTTAATCTAATATGTTATTTCTCTTGATATGAAAGTATTAAATACTAAAATATAAAAGCTTTGGATTATATTTTATTATAGTTTTTCATTAAAAACTGTTATGGGCTTCAAATAAAGTATCACTTCCGGATGCCCAACTTTGCCCAAAATGTAATCAACTCGTTATATGAATGCAGGAAGCTTAAATATGGAAAATAGATACATTTGGAAGTTATAAGAGTTATCGTGGACGAAAAAAATCGTCACACACACGCACACAAACACACACGCACACACACACACACACACACGCACGCACACGCGCGCCCGCACACACACATACACACGCACACGTACACGCACACACACACACACACACACACACACACACACACACACACACACACACACACACACACACAAGAGAGAGAGAGAGAGAGAGAGAATCATCGTAAAAATAGTAAAAACGTGTTGTGGAGACCCTAATTCGTGCTTATTTACTGAAAACTTACCATCGAATTTTTTGCACGATTACATTACGTCTCTTACCTACGGTATGACGGGAGGTAATTCTGCACGATTCATGTGTTTATCCATTAGAACAAAAAATCAACCTTCTACTATATGTAACACAAAAAATTTAACTTCAAAATTATATTCTGATCTGACGCTATCGTGAAAACTTCGATAATTGGATGTATTTGATACCTATATCTGTGACGGCATCGAGCAGATCCGTTGAATAGCCCTTCCTGACTTTACGAAAACGCTTTTCGTTTTATATTCAATTATGTTAAATCCATTTTTTTCTGCATTGAACTAAAGTCTTCTTTCATTTCTTTTAAAAATTGTGATAATTAGATTATCGTCTGCACAGCCGCAAATTACTTTGGATGTGAATAATATGCTGTCAACACTTATTTTCTTTGGAGTGCTAATGTTAAAAAATGTCTTGTTTTCCACCTTCCACCCATAGTAAGTGAAAAAGATTCGCTTACTGGTCGTCGTCGTCTATCATTACTCTTGCGCTGATTTTAAATAGTATCATTTTTATTCGGAAGATTGCAATTATATTACTACAGTGAAAAGCTAACTAAAATCTGAAAATAGCATGTGTGTCTTACTTACACTTTTCAAAAATTTGAGATGATTCCGTGATGTGCGGAATTGAAAAGACCGATTTAAGCAGCAACATTTTAAGTTTAATTACGAATCTATACTTTTTTCCAGTTAAGAATGGTAATGGTAAGATAGGGTTTAGGATTTCAGGTGGGAGATTTGTCATTAGTGCAAGCGCCGTGGTATACAAGTGACACGAATCGGAAACACTGGGCCAGAAAAGAATGCTTGCGTGACGAATCCGTGATATAAGAAGTGAATTTGTTGTACTGTATTTCAGATAAGAATAGACTTGGTGGCGCTTAGGAGCCAGCCTGTTTTACACCTATAAAACTTATGAATTAGTTTTGTTTCGTATAAGACATACTTGACAGCTCGAAACGTCAAAATTTGGTCATTTCTAATACTTTAGTATGTAAATAGTTACTTAAAGTTGTTAAACAGATTATAAAATCAAAATGAAATAAATAATATATATATATATATATATATATATATATATATTTACAGTATTGCAGAGCATAGGGAATAGTTTTGACTTCTCTGATTGGCTAAAATTGGAGACCAGAGACCTGTTTACCCAATGTAATTTCGGTTACTTTAAATTTGCGCTGTTGCCAGCTCCATCTACTGAATGGCTTAAATGGAACAGTGTATACCTTGTTCCATTTAAGTCATTCAGTATGGCGGAGCACAGGGAATGTTTGACGATTTATACCGAGAACCTCTAGGTTTAAATTTATTACCTATTGGTATAAGCTAAACCTAAACATAAAATTGTTATGAATACGATTCTTTGCTAAACCTGATATAAAAAACAAGTTTAAAGTTATACCGGATATAACTATTGCTATGAATACGGCTGTATAAGTATATGTTTATATATTAAATAATTAAAAATTATCAAATTTTGATGTGTCAAACTGTCCACGAAACATAAAACTAATTCGTAAGTTTATGTGTATAGAACAGTAAACCGGGCGCCGCCAAGTCCATTCTCAACTGGAATAGAGTATAAGTTCTATTTCATTTTCAATTTCATCAAGTTGAGGAGGAACACCTTCAGATACGTCATTTGGAGGTGTAAGATCTTCAATATAATCCATTTTAAGGTCACTTTGATTAGGCATGGAGAGTATATACATAATAAAATATTTTCGACTGTTCCCATATTATGTGCCTTTTGAATTTATATTAACTTTTTTACTTTACATTATTAGTTATTTATTATTATATTTGTATTAATAAATATATTTTTCTTTCTGAAACATGATACATCATTTTGGACGTATATGTTTCTGTGTAAGTGTGAGTGTGTGAGTTAGGCTTTAACTCTTCGAGAAAGCAAACCTGGTAAATTAATTACGGCGTACTATACAGTCACAGTTCCGTAGCATATTGCTTAACGCTTTATGAAAATAATTAGTCAATGATTACTGCAAAATGTATACTCGTCGTATTATAATCATTCATTAGTAAATTACACTATCAAATTACTGTACTGTTTTGTTAATAGATTTTATACTGTAATTGTTGTGTGTGTTTAATTTTGTATAGCTTTAACCGCAAAATAATAACCTTGCGAACGCGAACGACATAAACTTTCATAAACATAATACATTTTTACCCGATATTCAACCATAGCTTCTTAATTTATATGCAGAAATAAAAGGTATACCATTCTAATGCATATTAATAAATAAATACAGGTCGTTTTACAACGTATACATCAAACTTTAATGGGTACCCAATTTAGCGAAATATGCAAAATAACTGAAATTTATAATGAAGTGAAAAAAATTTACCTGGATTTCAATACATTTCTGTTAGAAACGTACCTTCGAGTATAAAATAATCGAACATAAATAAAAAATTGGAATTTTAATAACAACAAATAAGGAATATTAGTAATATTGCATATTTTAGTGACTATTCCTCTCAGCATGTTTTACACCAATTAAAATGTTTTATTTTGAATAGAAACCGTGTATTACAGCGAATATACGCATACTTTGTATATTCACTGTAACCATCACAAAAAAATTGTTTACCTGATTTGTTTATTTTGCCATCAAATATCAAAATATCCCAAATGAATCGTTGTTATATGATTATTGCTTTACTTCGTAAGTACAGAAAAATAGTTAAATTTGTTTCATTAGAAAAATAGTCAATACGTACCTACAACACACATGAGCATTAAAAATAATAGAAAATATTGCGTCCTGGATCGACGTATTGCGGCAAAACACTCCGGTGTATTTTCGAAGCACTTGTGATATAATAACTGAAAATACAAAGTGTACAAAATCATCGTGTATTTGGTTTTATTGCACAATTAAAAAAACGCATGAAAATATTAATATATCAGGTAGGTACCTATACATAAATGCTTGTGAGATCGGCTCATATTTCTTGACCTCTAAAATATTATTACCTAACATATTGTGTTCATTATTTATCTTTATTAAATTATATTTGATTATGTTAGTTATGTGGCTATATAATTCGTGGGATATTGTATACCTACTAGTTGATACTCGCGGGCTTCGCAACCGCGAGCCAATTTATATTTTAACGCCGTACAAACGATTTTAGGAGTTCTGAGCAACCAAACAGGCATGTTTACATGTTTTGCAATATTTTCAACTCTAAATACCATAACACGTCCTGAAGCTAAAAGAACATCTCTACAAAATTTAGCATTGATATGTAAAACGGTGTAGGTTTGCATAGCAGTTTCAGTTAAGATAAAATGATGTTGTGATTAAATTATCATTACTGTGTTCTGTGCTGTTGAAGGTGGACATTGCGGAATAAACTGACTTATAAAGAGGTCTTGTGTCCTAATCGTTGTTTTAAAAATTAGTTTAAAAAGAATCTTTAATACCCTATGGTCTAGCTGAGCAGACGAATATACAAATTGTATTATAACCTTTTACTTAAAAATTACCGAGTGTATCTACTTATTTCTTTTATATTAATTACTTTATTTATTTACTTTTGACAGTAAATTTTACTCGTCAATATATGAACATGTCAAATTTGCAGTGGGCTGCAAAATTTTGCAAAATGTGATTTTCTAAATATATATATATATATATATATATATATATGTCGGAGATTGTAATATCAAAGCATGTCGTAACGATCATTTAATGAGAATTGCAGCCATAGGAGTCAGACGCATCTTTTTGCTCTGCGATTATTATTTTGATTTTTGTGTTTTTTTGTGAATTTTTGAATCTAAATTGTTATCATTGTGTTCGCTTAATTTTTGGCATCTTCATGATATTTCTGGTTTAGTGAACTAATTTATCTGGGGTGAGTTATCTTCATTTTTCTTATATATTTGGTTCATCTTGAAGGCGTGGTCATTTGTTTTGTTTTTACATGTTCTTTGCGGCGCTGGTTCATTCACCGCAACATATGTTTATTTCATACTGGGTGTTTTCTTAACTATTATATACAGGGCGTTTGTCTTTCTTTTTTGCATAGTTTGGTTTTTTCGTTATTTTTCAATATGGTAAAGTGCAATTGTTGTCAGAAAGATACTGAAGACCACAGAACCGTTACGTGTACTGTTTGTCGAAATAATTATAACATGCAGTGTGCTGATCTATCAACTTCTGAAGTTAGACGAATTCACACCACAAAATCAGGAATCAAGTGGAATTGTCCTTCTTGCAGGGATTTAGGAAATGATATTGATAGCTTGAAATCAATTATTTTACAATTACAAAATGAGGTAGCTGAACTAAAGAATATAAAATCACATATAAACCACTCTGATCAGCAACTAGCATCTTTATCGGAAAACATAATAAGTGAAATAGCTGAGCGCGAAAAACGCTCGCGCAATATAATAGTATTTAACTTTAATGAAGACATGACCCTCCCTAAACAGCAACAACTCGATCGAGACATTACATTATCTAAAGAGCTTCTCTCCGGTATTGGCACAGATTTGCAACCTGTCAAAATTTCTCGTATCGGTCGATTTGACTCTACTTCCGCACGTTGTCGACCACTCAGAATTCAACTTTCATCATCTGATGAAGTTATTAAAATTATGAAAAACATTCATAAAATCAAATCACTTGACAAGTTGAAAAATTTATCTATTTCTCGGGACCGGACATCTATGCAAATTAAATACTATAAAACAATTAAAGCTGAACTTGAACAACGTACAGCTAATGGTGAATTAAATCTAACCATTAAATATATTAATGGATTGCCCAAAATTGTTCATTCGGAAAACTAATTCTGCCCAACAGTACATTTAATATTACATGTTATTATCAAAATGTTAGGGGTCTTAATTCTAAGTGTAGTATGTTCTATATTAATTGTTGTTCTGTCTCGTTCGATATTATTGTTTTGTCTGAAACCTGGCTTACGGATTCGGTTTATAATGCGGAATTATTTCCTTCCAATTATAATATATTAAGAAATGATAGAGAGTATAACATTGTAGGTCGAACTAGAGGAGGTGGTGTTCTCATGGCATTGGCCAATCATATATCTTATAATTCTTATGATGTATCAGCTCTAACAAAATCAAATCCATTGATAGATATTATTGCCTGCAATTGTAAAATTGGAAACAATACTTTTATAGTATGTGCGATCTATATTCCACCGGATGTAACTATAACTGATTATGTTAATTATATGGATGAACTAGAACTTTTGTTTTTAAATAAATCTGTTATATTTATTGGTGATTTCAACACACCAAATTATAGTAATTCAATTAATAATTGTACAAAATCCTCAAATCTCCAGCAAATGTGTAGTGTTCTAGATCTCACACAGTACAATATAGTAAATAATAAGTACGGTAACAAGTTAGACCTTGTTTTATCAAATCTAAATAATTCAATTAATGTATGTAAAGCAGAATTTATTTTAGTTCCTGAAGATGATTACCACCCAGCTCTGTCATTAACAATTGAATCAACACCTTATTCTCAACCAAAGTTCTCCCCGTCAAATGCACTTTTTTATAATTTTCGTAAAGCAGATTATATTAATTTATATAATACAATTTCTACACTTGACTGGTCTTCCATATATTCTTATGGTAACGTTAATGAAGCTTTAGCTAACTTCTACTCTTTATTGTATGCTACTTTTGATAAACACGTACCTAAACATAAAAATATCAATTCCAATTATCCACCTTGGTTTACTTCCGAGATAAAATATAATATCGCTACCAAAGAGTACTATAGAAAAAAATGGATAAAATCTAAAAACCATAATTTTTATTTAGAATTTAAACGTCTTAGATTAATGATAAAAAATCAAATCAAAAATGCTTATGATAAATATGTTCACTCTGTTGAAGAAAACATCAAAGCTAACCCTTCGGACTTGTGGAAATTTGTTCAACTAAAAAAAGGAAATTCTCGTATTCCTGGCAAATTGCATGATGATCAAAATGAATATGAATCTTCCCAAGATATAGTCAATGCGCTTGCTGCTCACTTCTCTGACTTCTACTCAAATAATACTCCTACATTACCCCCAAACAAGACATATACAAATAACTCTACCTTCAACCTTCAGTTAGTTACTGAAGATGAACTACTTGCCGTTATGTCCACCTTATCAAATAAATTTACGTCTGGTGAGGATCAAATCCCGAGTTTTATAGTCAAAGATGTTAGATGCGCCCTTGCTGTACCACTTACATTTATAATAAATCTTGCTATAAAAACCGGAACTTTTCCTCATAAATGGAAGAAGACTCGTATAACACCTGTGTTCAAAAAAGGAGACAAGTCACATATAAAAAACTATCGGCCCATATCCATTTTAAACAACTTTAGCAAAGTTTTTGAAATGATACTATTTAAATTAATTTATAGTAACACTAGGTCTGTAATATCAAATCACCAACATGGTTTTATGGCAGGCAGGTCCACCACTACAAACCTTGCCTCATTTTCTCAATTCGTTTCGGAGGTAATGGATGATCGTGGCCAAGTTGATGCCATATACACTGATATGTCCCGGGCTTTTGATTCTATTGATCATGAAATTCTTTTGAATAAATTAGATTCTTTCGGAGCAGGTTCATCAGTAATCAAACTAATTAGTTCCTATCTACAGGAACGTATTTGCTACGTTTATTACAATGGATATAGTTCTTTTGAATTTCCAGCCATTTCTGGTGTACCACAAGGCTCCAACCTTGGCCCATTGCTATTTATTATCTTCATAAATGATCTAATTCAATCATTCTCCTGTCCTGTCTTGGCATATGCGGATGATATCAAACTATATAATCGTATTTGTACTCCCGACGATACCTTACATCTACAAGCTAACATTGATATATTTGTTCAGTGGTGCGAAAGAAATAAACTTGAATTAAATATAAATAAATGTTGCTCGGTTACTTTTACCTTGAAGATCAATGTTATTAATTTTAATTATTCAATACTTGGAACTCTCATTGAAAAAAGGACTACTGTCAAAGATCTTGGTATTACTTTTAGTCATAATTTTAGTTTTCTTGAGCATATACTTGATGTATGTAGCTCTGCATGCAGAACTCTTGGCTTCTTAATGCGCTTAGCAAAAATGTTTAATAATCCTTCGGTACTCAAACCACTCTACTTTGCTTTCGTAATGAGTAAATTTGATTACGCTAGTTTAATTTGGTATCCTTTTTATGCCTATCAGTCAATGGCTCTTGATCGTGTACATCGAAAATTTTTAAAATTTATGTCATTCAAGCTAGATGGTGTGTATCCGGAAAGAGGAGTTGATCAAAGTAGCTTAATTGAACGTCATTGTATACCATCTTTATTGGACAGAAGAGAAGCATCCAGTTCTAGGTTTTTGTGGATGCTAATACACAATAAAATTGATGCACCATATTTACTTTCCTGCATCCCCTTCCAGATTCCTAGGTTTGCTTCCAGATATTCGAGGACATTCTACCTGGCCAAAACCCGTACGAATATTCTTCAGCGCTCACCAGTACATATCATGTGCCGTAATGCTGAAGTATACTATGAAGACATTTTTCACGTGTAACACTGCCGAAAGAATGTATTCTATTATAAATTTTGCTATATATATTCAGTTTCGTATTGTTCATGGATGGCTCTATATTCATATTTATATATTTATTTATTTATGTAATTCATATATTTAATTACTTATATTTGTTCTTTGTCCTGTAATTGGTTTTCTTGTAAACTGTTGGGCAATAAATTTATTATTATTATTATTATTATTATTATAATGAATCAAGTATTACATGAATCACTTATAATCTTTTAATTGTATTGTCGTAATCGAAACGTCAAGCATTCTTGGCTACAATGCTTGGATGGAATCAGTGTGTAGCGGTGCTCAGGGTGAGTGCATGTCCGCCTCGCTGAGATCATCACGTTTATATTATCGTTGTAATTCTGAAATAGTGTTGCTCGACATAGAGTTTGCCAGTGATACTACCCCGCGACATCAGAAGTGGGATTCGCCTGCGATCCACAATATTGTATGTAGGTTTGTGTTCTGTTGGTGAATTATAAAGTGAAGTGTAGGGCCAAACAGATTAAGATGGAAAGGCCGTCTAGCAATTTTTGCAGGTTTTCATCATAGGACATTGACCAGTAACAAGGATTCCGTCTGTGTCCCACCCAGAGAGTGGTGACGCAATTACAAGAGCTCGTTAAGTAGAACCGTGAGTAATGAGTACTGAATTTATGTTAAGCGGTCTTCCAATACTGGTAAGAGATTTTATTACAAAGCTCAAGATATCGTTGTGAGCTATGTTGGTGGCAATTGGGTTTCTGTTGTAATAAAAGCAATTCGGTCAGTTGCTTGCTGAGAAACGAGAGACGAAGTTGAGTTTGTTGTTTATGATATTGTGATGGCCGATGATTCGGATTACCGATCTTTATATATGTTATTTAAGATATTATTCATTACATTAGGTGTTCATGGCAGTTGTTATATTTTGATTGATGTTTTGTCATTGAGCTTGTATGGCGTAATAAGTATTTCATTTTTGGTAGCTTGATTCTACTCCTTTACATCGTCTGCGACGTGACAATATTATTAAACTGAATGTAGGTCAAGTAGTCACAGATCGGGAGTATCAACCAGTTTGCGATTTAGTTAGTTATTTGTGAAATAACAAACGAACTAATACAAATTCCTTAAAGCGTTTCGGTATGTCAAGAAAGATTGTAAAATGTTTTCATTGTACAAGTTTCGCAAACTAACAGACATATTGAGTAGGTACACTGCAACCTTGAGGCACCTGATATATCGTTACTTACTTTTTATCCAGATATGACCGATGCGGGTGCAGAACGATGGTGTACCGAAATAGAAACTATAACATGAAAATTTCACTGGAGATCTTCAGGGAAGATAGTTAAAGGTGGAAAAATGTTAGAAAACTATGCTAAAGATTAATATTTTATTAACTGCATATAAAGTTTACTGAGCTACAAATTGTAGATAGATGATATTGTTATTATCGTTATTAGGTTGAGGGCTTTAACCGCTGGTGACTTTTGTCACCGCGACCAGTAATATTGCTGTAGCGTGTTTCGACTGAATGTCTGGAAGCCACTCCAAAGTTTTGATGAACTGAAATTTGGTATTTTGTAGAACAATGACTAGTAAAGATACTTGTCATAATTCAAAGTCCCTTTTGTTGAGAGCTTATAGCAGTTTAACGTTTATCGTCGAGGGTGAAATGAATATCTCCAGGCTATGAATTATGGCTTTTCAAGTATCCACAGGAAGTGCCTAAGACTCACTTACTACGGTACCCATTTTAGCTTTGATTCACAAGTGAAAGCAGCCTGGTTATCTGACGTTAAGTAGATTGCTTCTCCTTTGAGAGCTTGTTTAAGTTTATTGAGCACACAGATTTATTGCTTGAGATATAATGAAACCGTTGTGTATGGATTCCTTTATTTGGCAGCACGGACCAAATAAAATCGATCCAGTTTCTGCTGACTCTAGTTTAGAAATATCCGTAAACCAGGACAGGTAGTCTATTTGGAAGAGTGGCCTTACTACTGTCCACCGAAGGCGATTACCAAAAACTCTCTTGTGTAGCTTTTTGTTTTAGAAATTATGAGTGGCCTACGAGATCTCCAAACTTGAAGTGTTTTGTCTTGCAGAGTGCAAAGACGTTGGCCCCAGAATCAATTCCATTACTGCACTTGGACAGGTATTCATAGCGCCTGTGGTATGTGATACAAAGAAAAACTATCGTTGCGCTTCCACAAAGACGCTTGTGCTGTGTTTTGTTACATTTTGGCCGCCATACTAACGATGCATGAGTGATCATTGGTCCAAATACGGTGATGTATGGCCAGTGGTTCGTTTCTGCCTGCAATCTCTAGTTTTTGCTAGAAGGACAGCGGCTTGTATACGAGGCTGCTACGGGATTTGTTTTGATGATTTTGTTAATGTATTAATTGCATGTGGACTTTTGAGTATTCAGGTTTCAGGTATCTGCGTTGACATTAAGGGTAATGTGATTAAAGTGAGAGATCGATGCATTCGATCAGTTACCGTACGATGATGCTATTTGAGAAAAATATTGTTGACAGTGGCGGGAGAGCAGTAATTATGGACGAAGTCTGTACCACTCTGTCTCGAAATAATAAGCCAGAATGGGCGAGTATCCTGCCCAAGATCTACGAATGAGGCGATGTGTAGCACTGATAGTGAGAGAATGTATTGGATGTACCGTGTTAGCGTGAATAATATAGCGCTGTGCAGACAGTTCAAATCTGAGTGAACTTTATCAGTTGTTCATGGTATAATTTGTATGAAGTTATTCAAGTTCCTGCACGTCCATGTTCCAAAACCCTGAGTCGTTACAGATGGAACTTTCATGAATATTGAAATTTAGGTACCAATATGGTAGTGGTTTGAAATAGTCCCTGAGTCTATTCCCAGAACATACTATATGGTTTTGGTTTTGATGGGGCTGTGGCCGATCAGGCTCCTCGTGACCGTTTTCGGGGTGACCATGCCAGTTTTGTCAAATTGTGAATTTGTTGAATGTTTAAATTGTGGCAAGCTAGATCATCCGCAGAGGAGTTGCACAGGACAGCTGGTGCCCGGACTGGAGCCTGCCACGGTTGCGAAGCCATTGGAAGCAGAGAAGTCTGACAAGACGGGACTTGCTTTTCAATTGTTTGTCTTAATGTTTGGGACGCCTAAGTGCAGCGTGATGGACGCTGGAACAAATTGCTTTAAAATATTTTGATCGTATTCAAGGATAAATTTAATTGAAGAAAGTTCATCGGATGATGGATATAAAGAAAGATAAAAAATTTGTTTCTATATCTCCTCTTGCAAACGTTTCAATATATTATTTTACCTTCATCAAGTGCTACAATAAAAATATATGACACAAATCATCAACAATCATTTTCCAGAGTATAATCAAGCAATAATAAACAACAAGTTTAAATAAATAACAATTTGTAGGCCAAACAAGAAACATTATAAAAGACAGCATCACCTGTGACAGTGTAAGATCAACTGACTAAAACTTACTAACCTCCAATAAGAGCAAAAACCAACTTGTCAAAAAATTTAACTAAAAAACACTAAGCCAAAATACAGTTAGGAAAAAGAAAAGAAGAACTATCTGTTTGAATTATTTAACAAATTTAGAACATTTTGATAGCTTTAAGTTTAAGCATGCCGGATTATTTCGATTTGGTATTACGTATTATTTACATAACACATGAATCCATGTTCTAATTTTTAAGTAGAGCGGTTCATGCGTACAATAATGAACCTTCTGGAGGTTGAGACCACAATTTAGTTAGGCTAATCGAGTGGATCGGGGTGACTAAAACTTCAAAGAGCCGACAAACTTTTATAACAAAAGTGGCTAAGGAGCAATTGAGGCGTTGGCCTGGACATTGGACATTTTCGTTAAATTCTTTAGAATTATTAACCGCGATGGAAGATGACATGCTACTCGATGCCTCTGTCATGGTGTTTCGGTATGCTACTGTGATACCTCTGCCGAAGGTAACATGCTAACTAGGTGCCTCTGTCGTGTGGTTTTCCGAGCTGGTTAAGCGATGACGGAATAGTGTTCCATTGCTGGGTAAGCAATGACGCTGTGGTTTTCCGAGCTGGTTAAGCAATAACGGAATAGTGTTCCATTGCTGGGTAAGCAATGACGGTGTGGTTTTCCGAGCTGGTTAAGCGATGACGGAAGGGTGTTCCATTGCTGGGTAAGCAATGACGGTATGGTTTTCTTGCGCTGGTTAAGCGAAGATGGAATAGCGATCGATTGCTGGTTAAGCAATGATGGTCTGTCGCTGTTGGACAAGCTATAACAATGCTTGAATACTGATATTGGTAGTCATGTATTTACTGGTGAAATGTATTGTCACAGAATTACGTTTTGTTTGACGTCTTGTAAAAAAGGCGTCCATTAAATAATTTAGTGTACTACAGCTAAATTTTGAGCTTAATATAAATGTGAACAAAGTTGTAACTATTTGAGCACTTATTGGTCAGAGATAGCCGAGCGAAAATACTGTGGATAAATTCTTTGTTTTCAGATACTTAGTTTACACGAGGACGTGTGAAACGTCTGAATGGCCGTGTTGGAGATTGTAATATCAAAGCATGTCGTAACGATCATTTAATGAATCAAGTATTACATGAATCACTTATAATCTTTTAATTGTATTGTCGTAATCGAAACGTCAAGCATTCTTGGCTACAATGCTTGGATGGAATCAGTGTGTAGCGGTGCTCAGGGTGAGTGCATGTCCGCCTCGCTGAGATCATCACGTTTATATTATCGCTGTAATTCTGAAAGTGTAGCTCGACATAGAGTTTGCCAGTGATACTACTCCGCGACATATATATATATATATATATATATATATATATATATATATATATATATATATATATATATATATATACTTATATATATTTAGAAAATCACATTTTGCAAAATTTTACATGTTCATATATTGACGAATAAATTTTACTGTCAAAAGTAAATAAATAAAGTAATTAATATAAAAGAAATAAGTAGATACACTAGGTAATTTTTAAGTAAAAGGTTATATTACAATTTGTATATTCGTCTGCTCAGCTAGACCATAGGGTATTAAAGATTCTTTTTAAACTAATTTTTAAAACAACGATTAGGACACAAGACCTCTTTATAAGTCAGTTTATTCCGCAATGTCCACCTTCAACAGCACAGAACACAGTAATGATAATTTAATCACAACATCGTTTTATCTTAACTGAAACTGCTATGCAAACCTACACCGTTTTACATATCAATGCTAAATTTTGTAGAGATGTTCTTTTAGCTTCAGGACGTGTTATGGTATTTAGAGTTGAAAATATTGCAAAACATGTAAACATGCCTGTTTGGTTGCTCAGAACTCCTAAAATCGTTTGTACGGCGTTAAAATATAAATTGGCTCGCGGTTGCGAAGTCCGCGAGTATCAACTAGTAGGTATACAATATCCCACGAATTATATAGCCACATAACTAACATAATCAAATATAATTTAATAAAGATAAATAATGAACACAATATGTTAGGTAATAATATTTTAGAGGTCAAGAAATATGAGCCGATCTCACAAGCATTTATGTATAGGTACCTACCTGATATATCAATATTTTCATGCGTTTTTTTAATTGTGCAATAAAACCAAATACACGATGATTTTGTACACTTTGTATTTTCAGTTATTATATCACAAGTGCTTCGAAAATACACCGGAGTGTTTTGCCGCAATACGTCGATCCAGGACGCAATATTTTCTATTATTTTTGATGCTCATGTGTGTTGTAGGTACGTATTGACTATTTTTCTAATGAAACACTATTTTTCTGTACTTACGAAGTAAAGCAATAATCATATAATAACGATTCATTTGGGATATTTTGATATTTGATGGCAAAATAAACAAATCAGGTAAACAATTTTTTTGTGATGGTTACAGTGAATATACAAAGTATGCGTATATTCGCTGTAATACACGGTTTCTATTCAAAATAAAACATTTTAATTGGTGTAAAACATGCTGAGAGGAATAGTCACTAAAATATGCAATATTACTAATATTCCTTATTTGTTGTTATTAAAATTCCAATTTTTTATTTATGTTCGATTATTTTATACTCGGAGGTACGTTTCTAACAGAAATGTATTGAAATCCAGGTAAAATTTTTTCACTTCATTATAAATTTCAGTTATTTTGCATATTTCGCTAAATTGGGTACCCATTAAAGTTTGATGTATACGTTGTAAAACGACCTGTATTTATTTATTAATATGGATTAGAATGGTATACCTTTTATTTCTGCATATAAATTACGAAGCTATGGTTGAATATCGGGTAAAAATGTATTATGTTTATAAAAGTTTATATCGTTCGCGTTCGCAAGGTTATTATTTTGCGGTTAAAGCTATTCAAAATTAAACACACACAACAATTACAGTATAAATTCTATTAACAAAACAGTACAGTAATGTGATAGTGTATACATTTTGCAGTAACCATTGACTAATTATTTTCATAAAGCGTTAAGCAATATGCTACGGAACTTTGACTGTATAGTACGCCGTAATTAATTTACTAGGTTTGCTTTCTCGAAGAGTTAAAGCCTAACTCACACACTCACACTTACACAGAAACATATACGTCCAAAATGATGTATCATGTTTCAGAAAGAAAAATATATTTATTAATACAAATATAATAATAAATAACTAATAATGTAAAGTAAAAAAGTTAATATAAATTCAAAAGGCACATAATATGGGAACAGTCGAAAATATTTTATTATGTATATACTCTCCATGCCTAATCAAAGTGACCTTAAAATGGATTATATTGAAGATCTTACACCTCCAAATGACGTATCTGAAGGTGTTCCTCCTCAACTTGATGAAATTGAAAATGAAATAAAACTTATACTCTATTCCAGTTGAGAATGGACTTGGCGGCGCCCGGTTTACTGTTCTATACACATAAACTTACGAATTAGTTTTATGTTTCGTGGACAGTTTGACACATCAAAATTTGATAATTTTTAATTATTTAATAAATAAACATATACTTATACAGCCGTATTCATAGCAATAGTTATATCCGGTATAACTTTAAACTTGTTTTTTATATCAGGTTTAGCAAAGAATCGTATTCATAACAATTTTATGTTTAGGTTTAGCTTATACCAATAGGTAATAAATTTAAACCTAGAGGTTCTCGGTATAAATCGTTAAACTAGTTAGTTCAAGAGCTTTCAAGAATTCAGACAACCTAATTTTAGTTTAAGTTTTTGTGTGGATAATTATTAGTAAATATGAGGTAAGTAAAATTTATTTTAATGAATTGAATTTATTTTTTTATAATTTTCTGATTCTTCATAACGTGAAAATGATGTTTATGACATGGTTGAATTCGTAGATGAAATCAGTAATATAAATAAACGCGGAAAAATGTATAAATCACGAAAAAATGTGAGAAAAAGCTTGATTTTTATTTGAGATTTTATCTGTTATGTGCCTTTCGTGTATTTTAATTAATTCAAATAACGAATTCTTTTCCTTTTCCATCCAATTTTCGGATCTCTTCCTTTTATTTCAACTACTCTTATTCGTAAAAAAATTACTGTCTAAACTAACAAAGTAAGGTGATAGAACTTAACAATATTTTTTGGTAATTT